>JASDQU010737325.1:41432-67160 GCA_032191745.1 Picea mariana
TCCATCACAATATAAGCAAGATATGGTCACATTCATAAGACACAAAATTATAAGTCCACATTGCATAGAACTTTAAACGAGTATCACTTTTAAAAATAAAAGAGAATATGATAGGAACACTCCAAAAATAGCATACTCAGAGATTCAAAAGTATGAGAAATCATTAAATTTGTGCCCTAAAATAGTTCTCTGGGGAGTTCAAAAAACAATTGTCTATTTTTACAATGAAAAGTAAAATTAAAATGAAATCATTTGTTCAAATGGATTGGGATGGGGCTCCCATGGACCTTTAAATGATAAACCTGGGCTTGGAATAAAAAGAGGAAAACAATCAAAAATCAGTTATGAATTCTCAAAGAATGAAAAGACACAATTGGGTGTTTTCTAAGCGAGAAGTATAGATGGAAAATTATGAAGGATGACCACTTGAATTACTATGATGTAATCTCTATCTCTCTCATTTGCTAGTTGTGATGTCTTTTATATTTTCCTTTGCTGGAACTATATGACCGGTTGCTACTGCTTCTTGATCTGATTCAATTATTTTAATTAAGGTGTTCTTTAACCAATTTTCAATATATTCTCTCATTGGTGCCACAATTATTTGTTGTCTCTCTTTAATATCAAATAATGAATTTTCCAGTTATTTAAGATCCATCAAGAGTTTATGGAGGGTATCCACGATGTCTTCATTTTTGTTCACATAACTGACCAACCAACTCTCTACCTCTGTTTCTGAATATTCGATCAGGTTGTTGAACTTTTCTACCGATGCAATATTTAATGAGTCCAACCTCTCCTCCATTTTTCCTTTGACAAGAGTATTTAATTCATAATTAAGTGTGGATCCTCCCCAGTCAATCAGTCTAGTTCTAGTTCAATCAACGTTACATATAACTCTCCTCTTTTTACACTTATGGCATCACACTCAGCTAGCATTTCTTTTAAACTCTTTATTCTCTTTAATCAACATGTCTTTAATTGTTTTATATGGATTTCCAAAGGAAAATCCTCTTCTTTTCTTAGAAACTTACTAAGACTTGAAACCTTTGCAACAAAAATAGAAATGGTTCCTTTGTAAAATTCTTCATCGTTTTCAAGGTTTGATTGGAGATACAACCTGAAATTTGTCATTCTTGATCCTAGAGAAACAAAGCTTGTTTCTAGTTCCCAGGTTTTAAGAATCAGGAACATTCTCTTTTGGATATTTTCACCGACAGATCTCCTGATAGAAACAAGTAAACTTGATGTTCCTTTTAATATTTATCTTGATTTAGGTCTTTCTTCAAGAGTTATTAAGGGTTATATGGTGGCAATAAGACTAACAAACAATTGTGGGGGAATCAGAGCATTTTCCAATTATCTAACTCTATTTTTTAAAATAGCATTTTCGTTCTCTATATCTCCAATTAACATTTTTAAATATTAACATGTAGCCTCATGGACCTCTATGACCTTGGAGGGTGGAACCCCATGAAAGTTGAATTTTGAATTCCATTTTTCTTGAATCTTCTTATTTTTTGCATTGATCTTCTCGATAACGATTTTTATTGAACTTTTGTTGAATGTGGCACGATGCAGGGTGAGAGACTCCTCTTCAAATATGATTAGCTCATGAGTGGCCAATTATTTTGATTTCTTCTAGCCTTTGTTCTTCACCTACAAATTCAATTTCTTCAATATTTACATTGAGTTCCATGTCTGCCTAAACAATTCTATCTCCAAGTATGTATTTAGTTTCTCCCTCTCTATTTATGCCTTTTTTTTTGTTACTAGCAATTGAGATTTTATGGGACTTCTCAGGATTTTCCTTAGGTGTATTTTGTTCTCCTCTATCATCATAATTATCCTTCGATGACTTTCTTTGTTCTTGCACTGAATTCTGGGGTTTTCCTTTGCGTAGGCCATTTTTTTGAGAAAAATTTGGGGATTGTGAACTTCTCTCATTCACAACCCTTCCTCTTTGTCTGTGTCGATCAGTTGTACTGATGATTGTCTCAATATATTCTTGTGCTTTCTCCATAGGTATCCCTTGAGGGTTTTGATGATCACCTTCTTCTTCTCCAAATATGAATGTTTTGGAAAATAATACACTGTATCCTACATATGTCATGTGTGTCATAAATAACTGACTAGGGTCGAAACCCTTGATTTCATTTTCTTTATTGAGATTAAATAGATCAAACTGAGTGGATATTTCATCAAGATGGGTAATGATTTTTATAGTTATCTCTCCAATTTTCCATTGTAATGGGATGAGTTGTCTTTTCCTTTTCTCATTAAAGAATTGATCCAATGATTTATATTGTTTGCATATCTCAACTATAAATATTTTATCATAAACATAATATGGTAGATATGAAGGTTTCTCATGCGAATAGTAGAGTCTAATAACATTGAAAATTTTCCATGGCTTCAAAACTTCCTTTCTTGTCTATTAAATATTCTTCTTCAAGGGATAGTATATATGTACTTGGTCCATGAATTAACCTTTTAAAAGAAGAGATGGACACATTGTTCACTTCATATAAGTGGTATGTGACCTTCTGTTTCCAAAGTGCGAGGTACCACATTTGCACAAGGTCAAATTTACAATTGATCTTTCTAGATAAGGGCAGGCCATTGAAGACATGACAATATGTCACAACGGAAATCAAATATGAGGACATTTAAAACCTTTTATTCTTTATAAAATTTCCAAACTGAAAATTTAACTCACTTGAAATAATCCTTGTTGAGTCAAAGATTGCATTTTCATGAATTAAGAAGTACAATATATACAAAATGAGCTTAGGAACAACAACCATATATTCTTGTCTAGTTGTTCTAGCGAATAACAAAGCCATTTCTTGGTACATATTTTTTAATGAATGTAGCTAAATATTTGAGAGATCTTCAGGACAAGTTGTTGGGTCTTCAAGGTATTCATGTAGGAGTTCGAAACCTCCTTTCTTCATCTTCAAAAATTCCTCAGCTTTGGTTCTTTTGAAAGTCATTGTTGGCTCTGGGAGCTTGAACATCCTTTTGAAAGTTGAAGGAGCTAAACAGATGGGTGATTTCCCTATAATTGAATAATCCTTCATTCCTTGTCAAACTTGTCTATACACCATGAAATTAATTGCTTGAAATCATAAACCTCTGAAAGAAAATTTGCTGCTTTAATGCCTAATGTCCAAATCTTGTTTGAATTATTTTTTGGCGGTGGTAATGTAGAATAATACATGTATTCTTGAGACCACTGAAATATTTTGTCTTCTTGTCCCTAAAGGTTGATAGTATCTCTGTAGAACTATTCCTTTCTTCGAGCTGTCATACTTAAACAAGGCGATGGACTTATTGAACAACCTTTTCAAATGACTATTGTCGAAATAGACTTATTTTCTTTAACACATTCCAGGGCTCTTAAATCAAATATTTTTAATGATATTTGGTATTAAAATTTATGGGAAGTTGTCTCGAGAAGCTTGTCATTAATAATGGTATTAACACTTATACAAGTAGTAGTCATTTTTGGAAAGTGAAATTTAATACACGTTGGGAAGTGTGATACGACAAGACATTCAATGTCACAGGGCGATGAATGATCGGGAGAGTGGACAAGAATGACAACAAGATGATAGAAGGATCGAGATGATGAGATAATGGAATGACAGGATGGAAGAATGGTGGGGTGGCAAAACAACAATATGACATAATGGTGGGGTAAGGGAAGGATTGAGAAAGCGGATGGGAGAAACAATGAGACAACATAAAATTGGGATGATCGAGGTAGTACTCCAAACTCGCAGAAAAACATCCGACTTCCAAAAATTATAATTTTAGGTGCATAATGAGGGTTGGAAAAATTATGTGAGCATTGTGCGAATCATGGAAGTTGGACATGGCAAGGTAAAATGCTAGAAACCCGTGATAATCTCGAAATTTTTTGAATTATGGAACAAGATTTGAAATGAAATATAGAAGAAGAGTTATAGGAGATTTATCAGACTTATGGGTCAACAAAACCTCAGAATACTTGAGATCCACTAAGTCAGAGAGAAATGTCATGTCCTTTTTCGAAGCAGATGGATCCTATTCATCCACTTTGTGAGCCAAAGGATCAAGCCTTCAAGAAACTAAATAGAATATTTCAAAACCCTTTTGACTAACAATAAAAATATCCTTTGTAGGACCCTCTGGACTATGGGAGCTCATACCAACACAATCTCCCAATTGTACCTAATATGCTCCATAACCCTCCACCTCAGCTTTATTTAATTCAAATCTATGCAATTTTATGATAGGACTTGAATGTGTACCTAGGACTGACCTTCGATCCAATTTTCCTTTGTTTCCTTCTACTAAATTCTTGGACCCTGATCCATCAAAATACCCATGGACTAGGGAAGAACTTTGAAATCCTTTTCATGAATTCCCATGATTGGATGTAGGAGACAAAAATACCACCTTCCTCTGACCAATCTTCAGAATAATCTGGGGTTTCCTCATATTGACCCATCTCTCTTCCACCGATCATTTTCTCATGATATTGGTCACACATACCATTATCTTAGTGACCTATATCGCATTATTAACCTCTTTATCTAATCAAATAATCCCATTAACAATGTTTCAAAATTATATAAAAAATTTATATTCTAAGTATTTTATTTTATTTTATTATTATTGTTTGAAAACCTTACAAAAGTTAAAAAATAAATGGTCAATGAACACTACAAAAATGTGTAGTCAATGCAATTTAATCATGGAGTGAAATGTATACTCCGTGCTATGGCAGGGACTAACAAGGAAATCATTGCACGTGTTATGCACTTTTTTGTTCATAATGTGACCTTCAGTGAAGAGAAAAAACTAAGCCATTACCACATATCCAATAATTAAAGTACAAGTTATTCTCGGGCGTTGTTTGATTAAAAAAATCAGCCACTCTTAATTTCCAACTATTTTACACCACGAACTCATCTCATCTTATTAGTCCCTGCCGAAGGCGTAGAGGGACTACAACGATCGATAATTCGTTGACTTCATATTAATATGTACTTTGACTATAGATTTTCGCATCATCTGTATTGTTCGTAGTATAGAATTAAAACATTATTTTTTATATAATTAAAAAAACCTTATATGTCATCATCTCATTGGAGAATATATTGGAGGTCTTAATGCCAACTTTCAGTTTTTTAATGTTTTTATTATTATTAGTCCCTGTCGAAGGCGTAGAGGGACTATAGAGATCGATAATTCATTGACTTCATATTAGTATGTCCTTTTATTATTATTTATATTTATATTGAAATGTTTACATATCGAAGGTTTAGAGCATTGACACTTTTTTTGAGGTTCTTGAATAGGCTTGACAACTTAAATGTTTACATAGCGCAAGGTCCTGAAAAATGCCTGACAACTTAAATGTTTGCATACCGCGAGGCCCTTAAACAACTTGACAACCTTAAATGTTTACCTAAATAGGCTTCTCAGAGTACATTTTCCTCGAGTTTTTCCATACAATGTTGCAATGAATTTGGACAATATTGTTGTCCACTGCCAGTTGCATAGCCAATGTATGTTTCATACTTCTTATGTGCTTGGAATGCAATTTGTTAATCGTTGAAGATACATACATTATTTATTGGTTCGGTGGGTTCTTCTTGTTTGTTGGTTTGTCGGTTTCTGCTTGTTGTTTGGTTCAACATTTCAAGGTTGGGGACCTGCACCTGCGGTTGGACCTGTTAGTGCTTGTTGCTTGCTTTTGTTTACTTCAACTTTGAAGGGTTGGGGTCCTGCATGCGTAGTTGGAGTTGTTTTTTTTTTTTNATCATTTTAGAGTAATTTTCGATGCCATAATTTCATTTCTATTCATTCTTTGTTGTTTACTATTTGCAGTTTGCAAGTAAGAATGTTTGATTATTTGTACTAGCATGCTCGTCATATGTTTCTAGTTCCTTATGTGTTTGGGCTGCAGTTTGGTAATCATTGGAGATACATATGTTGTTTACTGGTTCAGTGGTTGTTGCTTGATCGCTGATTCGTTGGTTCATCAATTATTGCTTGTTGTTGTTTG
Organism: Picea mariana; assembly: GCA_032191745.1. Lineage (NCBI taxonomy): Eukaryota > Viridiplantae > Streptophyta > Pinopsida > Pinales > Pinaceae > Picea > Picea mariana. The sequence goes on from JASDQU010737325.1 coordinate 47,494, forward strand.
GCTCAAGTTTGCGAGTTTGAGGTCCTGGGGCTGCAGTTAGGCCTGTTCCTGCTTGCTCACTAGTCTGTTCCTTGTTGTTTTCTTTTGTTTACTTTGGCTTTGCAGGGTTGGCGTCCTGCGTCGATAGTTAGAGTTGTTTTATTTTCACTTTGTGGTGTTTAGGTTCTGCACCTACAAGTGGACCTGCGATTTTGTCGTTTGTCGTGTCTGGTGAATTCGAGAACTGGCACCTGTCCCGTGCCCGCCTATCCTGATCTTAAAATTTGCTCCAATTCTTTTTCGTAGGTTTGGACCATACCTACATGTTTTTTCAAAATGTTCTTGTAGAAGAAAATGATACAGAGATGGTGCTAGCAAGAGTGGTGTTCCGTGGATTGCAAATTGCAGTATTCAATTTCTATGTTGTTTGGTGTGTAACATTGCTAGCATAATGAATGTGTTCTCAAATGCATCACACCATTTACATTTGGACGAAACCATTATCATTCTAGGATACTTCAGTGTTGACATGATACAAAATAGTGGCATAAAAAATAATTGAACAACTACATGTGCAATTACAATGTCCTCTATCTTTTTGTTAAGATAAAACATGCACAAAATGCACTTATTAACCATATATGGTGAAATGTGCCCATATCACAATACACCCTCTTTATCCTATACACAGACTGGTGTGACCACGATACGATATCTCTTGTACTTGAAATATGAGATGTACAACAAAGATACTGCAAAATTATATTTCCATGTCTCAAAGCATATCTGGATACTTTGCTGCAGAAAACCAAAATCATTTAGCTATGGCCATGCGATTTCTTAATGTTTTCTTGCTTGTAATATATTTTGGGCAGGAAAAACTTTATATAATTACAACCATGGATGGAGAAAAGCAAAGGTTCATGTTTCTGACTATATTTTATTCTATTCGTTGATTCTCATTTAGTGTATGTACATATTACTTGTTCTCCCCTGCATACCAGCTTCCATTCATGTTCATTGTATTTTGTGCGTTCCCACATTGAAAAAAACATAATAACTAGAGAAAACGAAGGAGTCTTTACTACAAGTGTGGAAGAGGAGATACAAAGGAGTCTTTATCCTGTACACAGACTGGTGTGACCATGATACAATTTGTCTTGTACTTGAAATATGAGATGTACACCAAATATATTGCAAAATTATATTTCCACGTCTCAAAGCATATCTGGATATTTTGCTGTAGAAAACCAAAATCATTCAGCTATGGCCATGTAATTTCTTAATGTTTTCTGGCTTGTAATATATTTTGGGTAGGAAAAACTTTATATAATTACAACCATGGATGGAGAAAAGCAAAGGTTCATGTTTCTAACTATGTTTTATTGTATTCATTGATTCTCATTTAGTGTATGTACATATTACTTGTTCTCCCCTGCATACCAGCTTCCATTCATGTTCATTGTATTTTGTGCATTTCCACATTGAAACAAACATAATATCTGGATAAAATGAAGGAGTCTTTATCGTAGGTGTGGAAGAGGAGATACAAAGGTACATGCTTGTATTGTTATTTCATATTCCATTGTTTTGTATTTCATTTATTGTCTGTATATGTGTTCACCTAATTTATTGTATGTAGATATTGTGTATCTTCCTACATAATAACTTATCTTCATGTCCTTTGTATTTTCTGTGCCGTTGCATTGAAATAAATCAAACTTTGTTTATTTTTTTTACATGTGTCCCTGCATACTAACTTCCTTCATGTCCATTGTATTTTTCTGCATTGCTACATTTAAACAAATAGAGTGGTTGGAGAAGACAATGGACTCTTTGTTGCAAATGTAGAGGAGGAGTTACAAAGGTGCATGCCTCTACTCTTATTTCATATTCCAGGTTTTAGTATTTCATTTATTGCATGTATATTTGTTCTACTTCTTTTGCTACTTTGCACCTATTTCATTGTATGTAGATACTATGTATCTTTCTACATAGTAACTTATCCTCATGTGAATTGTATTCTCTTTGCTGCTACATTGAAATAAATAGAACTATATTTCTTTCTGCATACTAACTTACCTTCATGTCTACTATGTTCAACATTGCTACATTGAAAGAAACCGATTGGTTGGACAGGAAGATGAATTCTTATATGCCACAACAGAGGGGGTTGTAGTACAATCTTCGAAAAGGTATACCAATTGTGCTAGTAAATCAAACACACAAAACGGGTGGGTGCATATAATATTGGACTAGAAAATGATGATTTGGCAACAATGGGCCTTTGTCAAGACTTACCGCCTCTAAACATTGCCCTTCCCATTTCTAATTTTCCCACTTTCTATTATCCCTTTTTTTCCCCTCTTCTATACTTAACTGAATTCCCCTTCATTTTTCTCGTCTACTTTCAATTTTTGGTTGTTTTTCTTAGTAGTATTTCCAAAAATGTCTATGTGTGTGGGTTGGTGGACTCACGGGTTCACATTTATACTCATGATTCTATATCACGACTCCGACCGATGGTTTCCTCATTCCATGCTTAGCCACATTTTCGATTGTGGGTTCCCAAGCTGGCGGGTTCAAGATTGCGCCTATAGCTTGAGAGTTTCCACGATATACATATTGGACGTTGTACCCCCCCATCATGTATTATTTACTATTACACATTTTTGCAGTTAAAAAATCTAAGGCATACAATTTGACTGTCGGGTCCACATGTTTCTTGAGTATCCCTTGACACCCTATTTCGTATTCCATGTCCTTCGACCTTGTATGTGAGATTTAGAACAATTATGGAAAATATACAATGCATATGCTTATTCATTCCTTCTGATGTTCATCTACACATGCTTGCATTAGAAAAAGTTGGACTAGTGACATGGCCATGAGCAGTTAATCATTGCAAACATCAACAAACCGACAAGGCCAAAGGTAAAGATGCATATATTGTGTTCCTCATATGTTAACCAAACAAATATCCTCAACTATTTATTCAACTATGCCATGGTAAATATGTTGATGTCATCTACAACACATAATTTGCAGTTCACAAGAAGTATCAACGAGCACGAGTGAGACATCGAACATAGCGCAAGATCTGAAAACTAAGAGGTCTAGTTGCAAAAATCTGGCTCCATACTTCATCCAAGTTGTGCATCTACTTGTACATTTATGCCAGGAAAAAAGAAAACAAAAAAAATAATGCAGACTACCATTCACATTACTTTTCCTATTCAAAAAATGTTACCTGGTCTAAACTTTTAACACCCAAAATACTATCAATAGAGGTCTTGAACAACTGTCGAACTGGACAAGTGTTTGTTGGGGACATAATGGTCGTCTATAACACCTACTTGAACAAGACAAAAAAAAATATATCCATTATGTGTGCTGACATGACAAATAATGAGGCCTTGATGACAATCACACTGACTATTCCCACACAACTTGTCTAGAAACATGCAAAAAAGATATTTCCAGGTAATGGGATATCCATTACAAATTTTAATATATTTCCAAAAATAGTATATGATCGTGATGATTGTGATCAAATTATATCTCTCAACGAAACAAGTATTGTGGAAAAAATTCCCGCTATTTGTTCAGAATATCGTTTCATCCTGGACACAACTATCAACCAACTTGCATAGAGCAATGACACTTACCCAATCAGAGCCATTGGTCCAGCTGTCACACTCGCTAGAAAACTTGGCTCACAACACATTCTCCATACAAAATATGGAGAGTCAGACAACGACAAGGAAATGGTACCGTTCTCCATATCCAGTTTTGTCCTTTACTTTCACATGTCCATGTATCTCGATTATGTTACACAACTATTGCACCATTCCATGTTGCAACTGCAATTGTTCGACACCTATTCAAATTTGTTTTCCCCAATGGAACAACAATTGCATAAAGAGAAATTTCCACTTATGCTCTTCAAAAATATAACAAAGAAAAGAGATGTTAAACAAATGATCTTTCACACAACCCAAGAAACATTTGTAACACAATTGCGAACGGACATAGTACATGATCTCAAGAAACTAACTAGATATATAACTGTTGTGCATATACATCTACAATTTCATCCTCACTTTGCTCATACAAATTTCCTTCACCAATTCTCTACACAATTTTTCTTTTTTTTGTTGCGCAGTTGTATATTATATTGTTCAATTATTTAACTACTATGCTCATGTGCCCAGGTTGAGGGCATTTTGGTTGCAACAAATGCATACTCGACCCCCTTTGAGCATGTATGTGCCAAATGCAACTCTCCTGCTTCTTCTTCTGCTTTCATAAATGATGATACAATTGATTGTTTGTGATGCAGTAAACAAGTCCCTTACATATATAGACACTGCCTCAATGCTGCCATCTGAACCGTGGGCAACACAATTGTACATTGTACAATTAGACAACCTTTGTTACAAGATGTGCTTCCTGGGTTAGCAAAATTTCCATATGAAGTATACTTACAGAAAAAGACACAATTTCTACATGCTGTGCGACTTTCGGATACATAGAAAATTTACCTTAAATGTGGACAATGCAATATTGCATATCGGCTGGAAAAAAAAATAAAATTATATATATATATATATATATCAAGCTTTGGCAGGAAACGAAAAAATCTCACGCGTGTTTGTAATTTTTCTTCAATACCCAGATGAATGTTCGTCGGACTCGAGTTCTTCAAAGTTTACATCTATGGCTGTAAAATTTTCTTTCCAGAGATTCTATCTCTTTTTGTGCACTTGAAAAAACAAGGAGAATCTAACTACAAATCAAATAGATGTTGTTATTTTGATGTATTTTTGCATCTCCCAGTAAGACTTTTGCATATTTTTTGGGGTGTCCAAATGAAAACAAAATGGTGGCTAGCTGTGGATTTGTTGGAGGAGTCTGCACCTTTTTGGGTGCCCAAATTGGAAAAATGTTTTCCAACTATATAGCCATGGCATGATTTCTGCATTTTTTGGGTACCCAAATAAAAAAGAAGATGATCTCCAACTATACATTTACGGTATGATATCTGCATTTTCTCGATGCCATGATTGAAAAAAAAGGGTTCAACATGGATTGAAGCATGAGCTTGAGATCTTCATAACTCGCTATAGAGATTGGGGAGTTTGGGAATTGGAATTCATACATGCAGGTGCATTTATTGCTGATGTGCAAGCACATACAATTGTTCAGTCTAGAAATGGGAAGCATGAGTACAAAACCCATACAAAGTATCCAACTATGAATAACTCAAGCCCATTCTTTGAACGGTCGAAATGGATTTCTACTCTGGGCAGAACCATCAGGCATTTCCAATAATATTGGAAATTTGGCATTGTTAAAACTGGTAGTGATAGAACATGGCACTATCAGAAGCATAGGTCCATAGTGATCTTGCTTCATGGTGAAATAGTAATCGACAAGTTTCTTGTTCCCCATTTGGGGATTTGGTTATAGCTGGGACACAATGGTGAAGCTTCACTTGTTTTGTGCTTTCTTGTGTTTGGCAGACTTTTGTTCATATCTCATGGCCCCGATTATTTTCTCATGAGAGCATATACCACATGTAAGAGAAAACCAATGCCACATGTGTTTTTTTTTATATATCAAATTGTTTGATGCATAGGTCGATGCGTATTGCTCTATGGACCCTTGTGGGATCTCACTTGGCGCCTTCTGTGTTCATGTGTTTCCTTGTATCTCAACTTTCAATACATTTGGTGTTTGCTTGTCTCTTTGTTGTATGCTTCGTTATGGAAAATTAATGATACATTCAGGATCTTGGCACTTTTTCTATGATATTAAAGAATATACAGGACCTGCTTTTCCTTTTAATATAATATCTCAGATGCAAATGTAGTATGTGGCTCGTTTTAGCACTTTTCCTTGATCGATGGACTTAGAAAAATTCATCTCCAGGAATATTTTGTAATAAAAGGATATATACTATGTGAAGTCCAATGGAACTATCATATCAATGACAGGACATTAAAATTCAAATTCGTCTTGAAATTCAAATTCGTCGTTGTTATACTTATGGTGAAGTTGACAGTACAATAATTTTACTTAAACATCTCAAAATTGATTTTCCTTATGTCTTTTCGATGCTTATCTTATACAAACACATTATGGAAACTATAAGCATGGCTCGCTTTATATATTCCTTGATTGAAGAGCCTGTTCACCTGTTTAATGCACTTCATAGTTACTGTTAAGACCATCAATGGGGCTTTCTTACACCAATTCCCTCTTCCGAAAATTGCCATCCCCTTTCTTTTTTCCCTCTGCTTTCCCTTTCTAGTTACTTAGTCATTTTTCGAAAAATGTCTAGGTGCGGGGGTTGGCAGATTCAAGTCTTCAGATTTCTACTGATACTTTTATATCACGAGTCTGACTGACTGCTTCCCCATTTCATATTCAACAAATTTTTTGGATTGTGGGTTCCCGGATAGGCGGGTTCAACATTGCGTTTCCATTGTTCCGCCACCTACAAACAACACCCATACTTCTTTGATACACAAATTGGCAACCAAATTCCCTTATATTTTTTCTCGTTTTCTTTCCCTTTCTGGTTACTTAGTCGTTTTTTCTGAATGTGCAATTTTTCGAATGTCTCATGCTTTTATATACAGGACCCGAAGTTTCGCAATATACAAATTGACAGTCAAAGTCCATCATTGTCACATGTTCTGTGTTACACATTTTGCAATCAAAAGTTGGGATACATACAATTTGACCATCGGGCCCTCACGTCTCCTGAGTAGAACTTGTGGCCCTGTTTTCAAGCCCGTTAATCTTCCCTATTCAGAGTATGTCTCATTCTTTTATATCACGAGTCTGACCAACCGCCTACCCACTGCATACTTGGCCGCTATTACCATCACCTGTTCCTGGCCAGGCTTTCTCAACATTGCGCTTCCAATGTTCCACTACCTACAAACAACACCCGAAATTACACTATATACAAATTGACCGCCGACATTCGTCATTGTGCCATGTTCCGTGTTACACATTCTGCAGTCAACAATTTTGAGACATACAAATTTACCATTGACCCCTCACGCCTCCTGGGTATAACTTGTGACCCTATTTTTAAGCCTGCCCGATCTCTTTCCATACTTGGCCATTTCTTGGAATCTCTTTCACGGGTTGGTGGGTGGATGAAATGTGCAATGCTTAATCTCTCTTCGCCATCCCCGCCAACTTCACACTTATTTATAAATATGCAAGTATTAATCTTTAATGCTAATAGCTCATCATCCATGAACCGTTAAGATTGTCATTAATGTCCGAAAGGCTAAAGAATATTTGTCATTAATATGAATTAAACCAAGATTTGCGGAGAGTTGTGTTATCTTTTCCAAGTATTCATTTCAAGCATCATGCAATCTCTTTTATGTGTCGTCCGGTTGGCGCCTTTACCAAATCTCTAATCTTTAATCTCTCTTCGTCGTCACTGCCACCTTCACACTTTTTTCTAATTATGCAATTAGTAAGATTTAATGGTAACAACTCATTACGCACAAACTGTGGATATTGTCATTGATCAACGAAAGGATCGAGGAGATCTTCCATTGATACACATTAAACCAATACTTGCTTAGGGTTATATTATCCCTTCTGAATTTTCATTTCAAACATCATCTAGAGCAATCGAAAATTATCGTTAACTTATGGCAGCAATTCAACAACAGTTCTGTCTAGATACAGTAAACTCTTTCGGGCATGATGACCAGAGGTTCCAGTACTCCATGGCATATTATTACTACTCATCTCCTTCCGCCCAGGAGAAAAAAAGGAGATGGTCCCTTGGTGCACCGAGAGATATATTTCAGGCCAAATAATTCCAAGTAAGCCCCGCCTGCTCAGACATCCAACTCGCCTGCATTGATGGCTGGCGCAGAGGTTGATGCAATCAATTCTGAGTTGGGAGAAGATGATATGATGGACGATGATACAACAATGGATGATGGAAATGCAGACGTTGTTCCCACTACTGCGCCTAAATTGAAATCAAACAGAATAGGGGGCACTTCCCCGCTTAGCGATGGCGGCCCTGGCAAGGCCAGAAGAAGAGGTTTCAGAAAAGAAAATGACATTGAACGCAATAGTCGCTTTTCAGCTCAAGAGTAGGAATTCCATAGGTCCAAATTAGTTCATTCTGGTCAGAAGTCTTTCACTTTAAGGAAATGGTCTCTTGATGCTCCCAAAGATATATTTCAAGCCAAATAATTATTCAATTGCGGGACGAGAACTCCCACTGGTGCAAGGCATATTCCTACTTCTCATCTCCTTTNGCCAAATAATTATTCAATTGCGGGACCAATATCCTGTTCTTTGGATATACAACTAAAATCTTAGGCAATGAGGACGAGAACTCCCACTGGTGCAAGGCATATTCCTACTTCTCATCTCCTTCCTCCCAGAATGGACTAATTTGGGCCTCTGGAATTGCTCGTGCAGCCTGTGTCCCTAAAGTCTTCAACTGTGAGGAGGTGGTCTATTGGTGTGTCCTAACTTTCAGTTTCGGGCTCTTTTGCTTGTCCTTCAACATTTTTCATCTTCTTCCTCATGGTAAGCTTGTAAGAACTGTCAATTTTATCGCGAGGATGGGTTCTTATGTCCTCCCACGTTTGAAAAATTCTGGGTTTCTTTCTTACTGAGGTGCAACGTTGGAACCATGCCAGCGTCAGGAGTAAGAGTGTTGTTCACCTTCTTCAAGACAAGGACTTATTCCACTGCAGAACCACTCTTCTATTTCTTTTTCACCTTAGGTATTCCACAATATATTTAGATTGCGGCAGCGAAGATTGACCTTCCGAGGAGAAGATTGAAAGGATTTCCTAAAAAAAAGCATGGTAATGAGTTTTGTATGCATGTTGAAGAGCATGTCGATGGCTCTTGCATGTTGCAGATCATGTACCTGTGTTTATGACAAATATGTTTCTAGACATGCAATTTTTAATCTTTAATGCTAACAACCCATCATGCAAGAAGTTTAATACTTAAGTTAATATGTCAAAGTCATGAAAGAATGTATCAAGAGCACAATTAATCCCACGAGTTGCAATAAAAACTAATCGTCAACAAATCATGATATGCTCACACCCTTTTTAATAGTACAAGCACAATAGAAAACGAGTAAGTGGATAAAATATTGGACTAGAAAATGATGTTTTTGCAACAATGGGGCTTGTTTGAGACCAATTCCCACTTACAAAAATTTCCCTCCACTTTTCTATTTTCCCACTCTTTTATCCCCTTCTTTTTCCTCTTCTATACTTAACCAAATTCCCCTTTCTTTTTCCTATGTAGTTTCTCTTTCTGGTTAGTTAGTCATTTTTTACGAAAATGTCTTGTTGCGCGGGTTGGAGGATTCATGGGTTCACATTTCGATTCATGTTTTTGTACTGCGATTTCGACTGAGCGCTTCCCCTTTCCATACCTATCCAATTTTTCAGTCGCAGGTTCCCATCCAGGCGGTCTCTAAATTGCACTTCCATTGTTCTGTGACTTGCAAACAACACTCTGACTTCTGCGATATGTAAATTTACTTCTGAACTCCCACATCATACCCTCTTCCGTGTTACACATTTTGCACTAAAATGTTCCGATACATACAATTTGACCATCGGGGCCTCACATCTCCTCGGGAACCCTTGTCACCCTATTTTGAAGCTTGTCCGACCACTTTCCACACTTGGCCATTTCTTGGAATCTCTATCACAGATTGTCGGGTTGGCGGGTTCAGGAAATTTCCAATTTCTAGTCCTTGTTTCCTGTGCCCTCCACCTTCCGACTTCTTTCCAAGTATATGCAATAAGTATACAAATTCTCCAGAAACATACAGAAACGATATTGCCAGGAAATGGAATATCTATTACAGATTTGAATATATTGGTCCTTCTTTTCCCTCTTCTATACTTAACCAAATTCTTGTTTCTTTTTCCCCTCTACTTTCTCTTTCTGGTTACTTAGTCGTTTTTCCGAAAATTTCTAAATGCACGGGTTGGCAGACTCACGAGTTAACATTTGCACTCATTCTTTTATATCACGACTCTGACTGGCTGCTTCCCATTCCATGCCTAGGAACTTTTCAGATCGCAGATTCTTGCGCAGGAGGGCTCTAGATTGCAATTCCATTGTTCCGTGACCTGCAAACAACACCCAGACCTCCGCGATATACAAATTTATTCTAGGACTCCCACATCATACCCTGTTTCTTGATACACAGTTTGCACTCAAAATTTCTGAGACCTGTAATTTGACCTTCGGGTCCTCACGTCTCCTGGGGGAATATTGTCACCCCATTTTGAAGCTTGTGCGTCCGCTTTCCATAATTTTCCATTTCTTGGAATCTCTTTCATGCCTCCAATTCCTAATCATTGTTTCCTGTGCCCGCCACCTTCACACTTCTTTCCAAGTATGAAATAACTAATTTTTAATGCTAACGACTCACCATGCCTCCAGGAGACAGTCATAATAATTGTCCCTACACAACTTGTCCAGAAACATGCAGAAAATATCCTGCCAGGTAATGGGATATCTATTACAAATATCAATATATTAGTTAAACGAGTCCCACCGACCGTTTCCCTATTCCATACTTAACAAATTTTTTCTCTTGCAGGTTCCTGGACAGGCGAATTGCACTTCCAGTGTTCCTTGAGTTGAAAACAACCCCTTGGCTTCCGTGATATACAAATTGACTTCCAGACTCCCACATCAGCCCCTCTTCCATTTTACACAGCTTGCAATCAAAATTTTCGATACATACAATTTGACCGTCAGAGCCTCACGTCTCCTCGGGAACCCTTATCACCCTATTTTGAAGCTCGTCCAACCGCTTTCCACACTCGACCATTTCTTGGAATCTCTTTCATGGATCGTCGGGTTGGTTGGTTCAGGAAATTTCCAATTTCTAGTCGTTGTTTCATGTGCCCACCACCTTCAGACTTCTTTCCAAGTATATGCAATAAGTATACAACTTCTCCAGAAACATGCTGAAAATATCTTGCTAGGAAATGGGATATCTATTATAGATTGGAATATATTAGCCCTTCTTTTCCCTCTTCTATACTTAACCAAATTCTCATTTCTCTTTCCCCTGTACTTTCTCTTTCTTGTTACTTAGTCATTTTTCCGAAAATGTCTAGTTGCGTGGGTTGGCGGACTCACGGGTTTACATTTGCACTCGTGCTTTTATATCATGACTCTGACCGACCGCTTCCCCATTCCATACCTACCCACTTATTTGATCGCAAATTCCTATGTAGGCAAGCTCTAGATTGCACTTCCATTGTTCTGTGACCTGTAAACAACACCTTGACTTTCGCGATATACAAATTTACAACCATACTCTCACATCATACCCTCTTCTATGTTACACAGTTTTCACTCAAAATTTCTAAGACCTACAATTTGACCGTCAGGTCCTTACGTCTCTTGTGGAACTATTGTCACCCCATTTTGAATCCCGCCTGTCTGCTTTCCATACTTCACCTTTTCTTCGAACCTCTTTCGTCGATCATCAGGTTCACAAAACATCCAATTCCTAATCGTTGTTTCCCGTGCCTGCCACCTTCGTACTTATTTCCAAGTATGCAATAACTGAGGTTTAATGCTGACAACTCACCATGCCTCGAGGAATCCGTCATAATAATTGTCCCTACACAAATTGTCCAAAAACATGTAGAAAATATCCTGTCAGGTAATGGGATATCTATTACAAATATCAATATATTAGTGAAAACAAATTCCACCAACCATTTCCCTATTCCATACTTACCGAATTTTTCACTTGTGGGTTCCCGGACAGGCGGGTTCAAGATTTCCCTTGCATTGTTCCGTGACCTGCAAACAACACTCGAAATTCCATGATATACAAGCAGAAAAGATATTGCCATGTAATGGGATATCTATTATAAATTTCAATATATTAGCAAAAAGGAGTCCGACCGACCATTTGCCTATTCCATACTTAGCCACTTTTTTTATTGCGGGTTCCCAGACAGGCGGGCTCAATATTTCCCTTCTATTGTTCCATGACCTGCAAACAACACTCGTAATTCCGCAAATATAAGAATCGGTCGCTAGACTACCCCATCATGCACTCTTCCCTTTTACGCCTTTTGTAGTCAAAATTTCTGAGACATACAATTTGACCGTCGGGCCCTCACCTCTCGTGAGAATCCCTTGTAACCCTATTTTGAAACATGTCCGAACGCTTTTCATACTTGGCCATTCCTCACTTTCTCTTCCCCGTCACCTTCGCACTTGTTTATAATAAAAAAATGTTTATAAAAACACACACACACACACACACACACACACATATATATATATATATATATTAAAGACATATAATTTGACCGTCGGGTGCTCACCTCTCCTTCGTATCCCTTGAAACCTTGCTTTCAAGCCCGTCCGTCTGCTTTTGATACTTATTTATATATAAAAGAGTCTTATTTATGATAAAAAAGATTGTTTATAAAAACATAATTATAATTATACTTCGTATGCTTCGTTCTGGAAAATTAATGATACATTCAGGATCTTGGAAAATTTTCTATGATCTTAAAGAGTATACAGGAACTACTTTTCCTTTTAATATAATCTCTCTGACACAAATGTAGTATGTGGATCATTTTAGCACTTTTCCTTGATCGGTGGACATAGGAAAAATCATCTCTAGGAATATTTTGAAATAAAAGGATATATACTATGTGAAGTCCAATGCAACTATCATATCAACGACACGACATTAAAATTCAAATTCGTCATTGTTATACTTATGGTGAAGTTGACATTACAATAGTTTTACTTAAACATCCCAAAATTGATTTTCCTTGTGGATTTTCAATGCTTCTCTTATACAAACACATCCTGGAAACTATAAGCATGGCTCGCTTTATCTATTCCTTGATTGAAGAGCATGTTCACCTGTTTAATTCACTTCATAGTTACTATTAAGACCATCAATGGAGCTTTCTTACACCAATTCCCGCTTCCAAAAATTGCCATCCCCTTTCTTTTTTCCCTATGCTTTCCCTTTTTGGTTACTTAGTCGTTTTTTGGAAAATGTCTAGGTGCGGGGGTTGGCGGATTCATGTCTTCAAATTTCCATTGATACTTTTATTTCATGAGTCCGACCGATCGCTTCCCCATTTCATATTAAACAAAATTTTTGGATCGCGGGTTCCTAAATAGGCGAGTTCAACATTCCGTTTCCATTGTTCCGCCACCTGCAAACAACACCTAGAATTCTCTGATCTACAAATTGGCAACCGAATTCCCCTTTATTTTTTCTCCTTTGCTCTCCCTTTCTGGTTACTTAGTTATTTTTACGAATGTGTCTTTTTTCCGAATGTCTCATGCTTGTATATACAACACTCAAAGTTCCACAATATACAAATTGACCGTCGAAGTCCATCATTGTCCCATGTTCCGTGTTACACATTTTGCAATCAAAAGTTGGGATACATACAATTTGACCATCGGGACCTCACGTCTCCTAGGTACAACTTGTGACCCTATTTTCAAGCCCGTTAATATTCCCTATTCTGAGTATGTCTCATGCTTTTATATCACGAGTCCAACCAACCACCTACCCATTGCATACTTGGTCACTATTACCATTGCTTGTTCCTTGCCAGGCTTGCTCAACATTGCGCTTCCATTGTTCCGCTACCTACAAACAACACCCGAAATTCCACGATATACAAATTGATCGCCGAAATTCGTCATTGTGCCATGTTTGGTATTACACATTCTGCAGTAAAAAGTTTGGAGACATACAAATTGACCATCGGCCCCTCATGTCTCCTGGGTACAACTTGTGACCCTATTTTGAAGCCCGCCTGACCGCTTTCCATAATTGGCCATTTATTGGAATATCTTTCGCGGGTTGGCAGGTGGATGAAATGTGCAATGCTTAATCGCTCTTCTCCATCCCCTCCACCTTCACACTTCTTTCTAGATATGCAATTATTAAGCTTTAATGTTAATAGCTCAACGTCCAGGAACTGTTAAGATTGTCATTAATGTCCGAAAGTCTAGAGAATATTTGTCATTAATACGAATTAAACCAAGATTTGGGGAGAGTTGTGTTATCCTTTCCAAGTATTCATTTCAAGAATCATGCAATCTCTTTCGTGTGTTGTTTGGTTGGCGCCTTTACCAAATCTCTAATCCTTAATCTCTTTTCGTCATCATCACCACCTTCGCACTTTTTTCTAAATATGTAATTAGTAAGATTTAATGGTAACAACTCATTACGCATGAACCGTGGAGATTGTCATTGATCAACAAAACTCTCGAGGAGATCTTCCATTGATACGCATTAAACCAATATTTTTGGAGGGTTATATTATCCCTTCCGAATTTTCATTTAAAAAATCATCTCGAGCAAATGGAAATTCTCGTTAACTTATGGTAGCAATTCAACAGCATTTCTGTCTAGATACAGTAAACACTTTTGGGCATGATGAACAGAGGTTCCATTACTCTAGGGCATATTCTTACTACTCATCTCCCTCCGCCCAGGAGAAAAAAAGGAGATGGTCCCTTGGTGCACCGAGAGATATATTTCAAGCCAAAGAATTCCAAGGCAACCCTGCCTACTCAGACAGCCTGCCCGCCTGCATTGATGGCTGGCGCAGAGGTTGATGTAGTCGACTCCAAGCTAGGATATTATGATCTTATGGACGATGATATGACAATGGATGATGGCAATGCAGACGATGTTCCCACTACTGTGCCCAAATTGAAATCAACCATAATGGGGGGCACTTCCTGGCTTGGTGATGGCGGCCCTGACAAGACCAAAAGAAGGGGTTTCAGAAAAGAAACTGACGTTGAACGCAATATCCACTTTGCAGCTCGAGAGTAGGAATTCCAGAGGTCCAAATTAGTTTGTTTTGGGTTGAAGTCTTTCACTATAAGGAAATGGTCTCTTGATTCTCCCAAAGATATATTTCAAGCCAAATAACTATTCAATTGTGGGACCACTCTCCTGTTCTTTGGATATATAATTAACATCTTAGGCAATGAGGACCATAACTCCCACTGGTTCAAGGTATATTCCTACTACTCATCTCCCTCCACCCAAAATGGACTAATTTGGGCCTCTGGAATTGCTCGTGCAGCCTGTGTCCCTGAAGTCTTCGACAGTGAGGAGGTGGTCTCTTGGTGTGTCCTAAATTTTAGTTTTGGGCTCTTCCGCTTGCCTTGCAACATTTTTCATCTTCTTCCTCACGGGAAGCTTGTGAGAACTATAAATTTTACCGTGAGGATGGGTTCTTATGTCCTCCTTCATTTGAAAAATTCGGGGTTTCTTTCTTGCTAGGGTGCAACGTTAGAGCCATGCCAACGTCAGGAGAAGGAGCATTGTTCACCTGCTTCAAGCCAATGATTTATACCACTATGGAACCACTCTCCTATTTCTTTGTCGCCTCAGGTCTTTCGCAAGATATTGAGATTGCAACAACGAACATTGACCTTCTGAGGATAAGACTGCAAGGATTTTCTAAAAAAAAGCATGGTAATGAGTTTTGTATGTATGTTGAAAAGCATGTCGATGGCTCCTGCATGTTGCAGATCATGTACCTGTTTTTATGAAAAATATTTTCAATGTTTTGGTGCAAAGAACTTGGTCCAATTTCTATGGATCAATATACATTGCCCATTATTTTTTTTTTTAATGGATTTACTATTAAAAAATTTTCCTTGGAATTTTGGCTGATGCTTATTTGTTGAATTTAACACATGTTCTCATTGGCATGGTTCGATGGTCTCGTAGTTCTTGAATATTGTATTGGCTCAAGTAATTTGATCTAATATGGAGCATTTGACAATTATATGACAATGCATTGTGTCAATCCCATCAGGATTTTATGGAAACAAAAATGAATTTCAAACAGTTTCAAACCAACATTCAATTCTATTCGCAATGCATATAGAACATAGCAAGACCAAATCACGATGCAGCAGTCGGGGCCCCGCCATAGAAATTTCGTTTTCATCTCAGCCTTGCTAAGCAAGTGATTTCTTATTTCCCTTTTGCTTCCTTGATTCATTTAATCTGAAAGGGAAAATTTTATTAGTTGTCCATCCCCTGGCCTCTATTTGAGCACTTTTTACTTTATTAATGAAATTACCAAATTTCTTGTTCGTGAATAAAAACAAAAAAAACAAACTGATCTATGGTGGCCATATTCAAATGGGACTATGAAATCAACTACAATATTAAAATTCAATATCATCATTTTTGTTTCTAGACATGCAATTATTAAGCTTTAATGCTAACAACTCATCATGCAAGGAGTTTAATACTTAAGTTAATATGTCAAAGTCATGGAAGACTATATCAAGAACACAATTACTCCCACAAGTTGCAATAAAAACTAATCTTCAACAAATCATTTGCTCACACCCTTTTTAATGGTACAAGCACAATAGAAAACAAGTAAGTGGATAAAATATTGGACTAGAAAATGATGGTTTTGGAACAATGGGGCTTGTTTGCAATCAATTCTTTCTTACAAAATTTTCCCTCCGCTTTTCTATTTTCCCACTCTTTTATCCCCTTATTTTCCCTCTTCTATACTTAACCAAATTCCCCTTTCTTTTTACCCTGTAGTTTCTCTTTCTGGTTACTTAGCTGTTTTTTACGAAAATGTCTTGCTGTGCGGGTTGGCGGATTCACGGGTTCACATTTTTATTCATGCTTTTATATCATGATTCCGACCGAGCACTTCCCCTTTCCATACCTAGCCAACTTTTTGATCGCGGGTTCCTACCCAGGTGATCTCTAAATTGCACTTCCATTGTTCTGTGACCTGCAAACAACACTTTGATTTCTACGATATGCAAATTTACTTCGAAACTCCCACATGATCCCCTCTTTTGTGTTACACATTTTGCACTGAAATTTTTAGATACATACAATTTGACCGTCGGGGCCTCACATCTCCTCGGGAACCCTTTTCACCCTATTTTGAAGCCTGTCCAACCGCTTTCCACACTTGGTCATTTCTTGGAATCTCTTTTGCGGATTGTCGGGTTGGAGGGTTCAAGAAATTTCCAATTTCTAGTCGTTGTTTCCTGTGCCCTCCACCTTCAGACTTCTTTCCAAGTATATGTAATAAGTATACAACTTCTCCAAAAACATACAGAAAAGATCTTGCTAGGAAATGGAATATCTATTACAGATTTGAATATATTGGTCCTTCTTTTCCCTCTTCTATACTTAACCAAATTCTCATTTCTTTTTCCCCTCTACTTTCTCTTTCTGGTTACTTAGTCGTTTTTCCAAAAATGTCTAAATGTGTGGGTTGGTGGACTCACGTGTTCACATTTGCACTCGTGCTTTTATATCACGATTCTGACCGACCGCTTCCCATTCCATGCCTAGGAACTTTTCAGATTGTCGATTCCAGCGGAGGAGGGCTCTAGATTGTACTTCCATTGTTCTATGACCTGCAAACAACACTTGGACCTCCGCGATATACAAATTTACTGTCGGACTCCCACATCATACCCTATTCCGTGATACACAATTTTCACTCCAAAGTTCTGAGACATGGAATTTGACCTTTGGGTCCTCACGTCTTCTGGGGGACTATTGTCACCCCATTTTGAAGCCCATGCATCCACTTTCCATACTTTGCCATTTCTTGGAATCTCTTTCGCACCTCCAATTCCTAATCGTTGTTTCCTATGCCCACCACCTTTGCACTTTTTCCAAGTATGAAATAACTGAGTTTTAATGATAATATCTCACCATGCCTCCAAGAGACAGTCATACTAACTTTCCGTATACAGCTTGTCCAGAAACATGTAGAAAATATCCTGCCAAATAATGGGATATCTATTACAAATATCAATATATTAGCAAAACGAGTCCCACCGACCGTTTACCTATTCCATACTTAACGGCTTTTTTTTCTTGCGGGTTCCCAGATAGGCGAACTACACTTCCAGTGTTCCTTGAGCTACAAACAACCCCCTGGCTTCCACGATATACAAATTGACTTCCAGACTCCCACATCAGCCCCTCTTCCGTGTTACACAATTTGCACTCAAAAGTTATGATACATACAATTTGACCGTCGAGGCCTCATGTCTCCTCGGGAACCCTTGTCACCCTATTTTGAAGCCCGCCCGACCGCTTTCCACACTCGGCCATTTCTTGGAATCTCTTTCACGAATCGTCGGGTTGGCGGGTTCAGGAAATTTCCAATTTCTAGTCGATGTTTTCTGTGCCCACCACCTTCAGACTTCTTTCCAAGTATATGCAATAAGTAAACAACTTCTCCAGAAACATGCAGAAAATATCTTGCCAGGAAATGGGATATCTATTACAGATTTGAATATATTAGCCGTTCTTTTCCCTCTTCTATACTTAACCAAACTCTTGTTTCTCTTTCCCCTGTACTTTCTCTTTCTCATTACGTAGTCATTTTTCTGAAAATATCTAGCTGCACAGGTTGGCGAACTCACAGGTTCACATTTTCACTCGTGCTTTTATATCGTGACTCCGACCGACCGCTTCCCCATTCCATACCTACCCACTTCTTCGACCGCGGATTCCCAGGTAGACAGGCTCTAGATTTCACTTCCATTGTTTTGTGACCCACAAACAACACCGTGACTTCTGCGATATGCAAATTTATAACCAGACTCTAACATCATACCCTCTTCTGTGTTACACAGTTTGCACTCAAAAGTTCCGAGACCTACAATTTGACCATCGGGTCCTCATGTCTCCTGTGGAACTATTGTCACCCCATTTTGAATCCCTTCCATCTGCTTTCCATACTTCACCATTTCTTCGAATCTCTTTCGTGGATCGTCGAGTTGGTGGATTCACGAAATATCCAATTCCTAATCGTTGTTTCATGTGCCCGCCACCTTCGCACTTCTTTCCAAGTATGCAATAACTGAGGTTTAATGTTGACAACTCACCATGCCTCGAGGAGACCGTCATAATAACTATCCCTACACAACTTGTCCAAAAACATGCAGAAAATATCCTGCCAAGTAATGGGATATCTATTACAAATATCAATATATTAGTGAAAACGAATTCCACCCACCATTTCCCTATTCCATACTTATAGAATTTTTCTCTTGTGGGTTCTCGGACATGCGGGTTCAAGATTTCCCTTGCATTGTTCCGCGACCTACAAACAACACCTAGAATTCCACGATATACATGCAGAAAAATCTTGCTAGGTAATGGGATATCTATTACAAATTTCAATATATTAGTGAAAACGAGTCCGACCGACCATTTCCCTATTCCATACTTAGCCACTTTTTTGATTGTGATTTCTCGGATAGGTGGGCTCAATATTTCCCTTCTATTGTTCCATGACCTACAAACAACACCCATAATTCCACAAATATATAAACCGACTACTAGACTGCCCCATCATTCACTCTTCCCTTTTAAGCCTTTTGCAGTCAAAATTTCTGAGACATACATTTTGACCGTCGGGCCCTCACCTCTCCTGAGAATCCCCTGTAACCCTATTTTGAAACCCGTCTGACCGTAACCCTATTTTGAAACCCGTCTGACCGCTTTTCATACTTGGCCATTCCTTACTTTCTCTTCCTCGTCCCCATCATCTTCACACTTGTTTATAATAAAAAATTGTTTATAAAAACAT
>JASDQU010737325.1:75879-91436 GCA_032191745.1 Picea mariana
TTGTTTTTAATTTATAAAAAATATATGTAATTTAAAGTAATAAAATTTCATTTTAATGGAATTTTTAAAATTTATAATTTTGAAGTAAACTAAAATTTATAGTCTAAATTAAAATAAAATATATTTCAATTTGTTGAAATTTGATAGTGAAAATACTTGTAAGTGAACATCTTACAATTATGAAACTCAAATTAAAAAATTTGGCAGTGGTGTTCAAACATCTTTCT
Organism: Picea mariana; assembly: GCA_032191745.1. NCBI lineage: Eukaryota > Viridiplantae > Streptophyta > Pinopsida > Pinales > Pinaceae > Picea > Picea mariana. The sequence goes on from JASDQU010737325.1 coordinate 76,107, forward strand.
GGGTTATAGCCCGTTTTTATTGTATGAGTGATGTCTAGACATCTTTTTTGGTTATAACCCACTTTTATTGTCATGAAAGGTTGTAATCCTCTTTTATTACCATATCTCTTATATTCGTAGTTTTAGCTAATTTTAATGTCACTACAATGATAATGTATCATTTTAAATGTTAATTGTGTCCATGATACAAAAGAAACTTAACTTACAATGAGTTATTGATTATATTTTTTTGTTGGCATTTAATGTTTGAAGTATCAAATGCTTCAAATAAGTTGATTTTATGAAAAACCTTTATATTAAATGAAATAAAACATATTATGTTAAATTAATTATTTCGCAAACTCGTAAAGTTACATTATTACGATGGATAAACGTTTCACGATATTATAGGTCATAAAGAGTGCTCTGATTTCATATATCCTAGCTACTAACTATATGATTAGAAAAATAACAATGTAATATGATCAAGGATGGAAATATAATATCTCAAACCTTTACAATCTAATCCATGAACTCACACTAGTAGTATTACACTCTCTAAGGAGATCAATGTTGTGTATTAAGCTTCTCCTCTTATTTGCAACTAGGATGATCTCTTCGAATATCTACTCCATGACACTAAATCTAGACCTCCCACTTGTGTTAATATCTAAAATTTAAACTCAATCATCACTAAATTTATACAAATGAATTGGAGATCAAAACGAATCCAATCACCCATCCTAAGAATCACCACCTTATAGTAAGTTGTGACACTCATCTACATATCATAGACCTCCTCCATACAGTCATTAGGGACATCAAATATCTCGGATACATCCACTTTTCCAACTCTATCGAGGACCACCATGTTACTATTGCGACTACCATAACTCACATTTTCTACAACACGATCATGTAGTCTTTCCATGAACTTGTAGTCTTTCCATGAACTTGAATCAGGATTTGACACCTGATTCATAAATTCCCTTTATAGGGATGGGGCATCAATTTTTTGGTTTTCCTAACTCTCTCAAATCCTAATTCTGAGATCCCCGTTGGTTACTACTCGCCACGAGCTTTCTAATGGTCGCCACCACACTAAAATCTAAGCTTTGGTCTGTAAGTTATGGCCTCCCGAAGTTACCTGGGGCGTTATTAGTTGGGGTCTTCAGTGTTCGGCACTTAGCGCCCCTTTTTCCTACTTCCAAAAGTCCTGAAATCTCGCCACATGGCCTTAGCCATTCGACAATCGACGTTTAGTGTCGTGTTGGAGTTACTTCACACACACCTAGGATTTTTTTTTCCTAAGGTTTTTCCTTGTTTATTAGTCATAATTAGTCATTATCCAGTCTCCTATATTTTAGGGGAGAATATTCCACCTGGAGAATATTCTCTTTCAGTTGACACTTTGGTTTGACTAGTTGAGTTGAGTTTAGATGTTGCATTGGTTTTATCACCATGAAACATTGGGATCATCACTATGATAATGCACACTTGCCTTGGGATCATCACCAGACTGGTGCATTACCCTTGATTCCCCTATCTACTCCTCACTACTCTCTGTTCAATCAGTTAATTGAAGACTAGTTGACTAGTTAACTCAGCTAGGTGGCAGTTCACTCCCGTAACTACCTGAGAGACTAGACTAGGTGGCAGTTCACTCCTGTAACTGTTGGTGTGTGTCCAGATCACTCTATACCACCACTATGGTGCATTGGTTCTCCTCCAGTGTGCACTCAATGAGTTATATAGAGTATTATCATGTGTAAATTATTCATTATTCATAACGGTTAATGAGAATTCTTCCATTCTTTCTCTCCTTCTCCTTCTTTCGCCTTTTCTCTATGAAAATGTGTGTATTATTTTCTATCTAGATATATTATGTGTAGGTTCAACACAGTTAAATGGTATCAGAGTCGATGGACTGCTAAGCAAAAGCTACACCAAAATGTTTTGCAGGTACAAAAGATTGAAGACAACAAAAAGATGGATTTCCAAAAGGAATTCATTCTTACACCTTACAACTAATTTTCATGGAAGGAGAAAATAGCCATACATATCTGAACCAGAGGATTGTACAGGTTAACCTTGAATATAGATACAGAACCGACATCAACCATAGAAAAATCCAAGTACTTAAATCGAATGGATGAAGCACTCGAAACAATTTGCAGTCTTATTTCTCCCGATCTCCTTTTTCACATATCTTCCTATAAGACTCCCAATGAAGCCTGGACCACCTTGGAAGGGATATTTGGAAAATAGGATGAGATGAGGGGACACATTTTGGAGGTGGAATTTCTCACATTGGATCCAAAAATCTTCGACAATATCCAAGATTTCTTTACAAAATTCAAGGATTTACTGTCGCAAATCAAAGCTTGCGGGGTTGATAAATCTAAGGAGGAGAAACAAATGGTTCTCACCATTCTCTCCAAAATTGGTCCTGAATTATATGTATTCGTATCCACATTCAATTCTATTAGATTCGCCTCTAGAGCCACCTGGAAGATTCCTTCTCTTGAGGAATTTATCAAATCCCTAACACAAGAGAAAACCAAGCTCATCAACATGGGCAAAATCAAAGGACCAAAGGTGCATGCACTCACTGTTCAATATGGAAGCCATAAATATCAGAAATATAAACATAAAGACAAAAGGAAATCTCATTCACATCCGAAGAAGGAAGGGTACACAAAACCCTTCACCGATGCCTTCGTATCCAAAGGGGAAAAGTGAAGAAAAGGGGAGAAATGCACATATTGTCACAAAGGATTCCATCCAGAATCCGCATGCATTAAAAAAAAAATAGATCTAATGACTCAAATACTTCAATTAAAAAACCTTGGAGATCGCATCCCCAAGGGTGCCAAGAAGAAGAAACCAGAAGATCAGAATTCCAAGAAAGGCAATTCTAGCCATGCCTTGATTTCCATCAACTCCTCTCCTGATGCTTGGATCGTTGATTCAGGAGAATCACATCACATGGATGCCTCAAAAGTAGTATATCATTCATTTGATGCATGCAAAGTTCCTCCTATTCTAATGGGAGACAACTCTTTTGTCGAAGTCATCGACAAAGGAAGGATTGAATTCACCAACAAAATCTTCGAGAATGTGTTGCATGCTCCCAAACTTTCTGTCAACCTTCTCTCCATGTATCAGATGAAGGATTTTGGAACTGGAAAGAAATTCATATTCACATCAAATGCCATGGACATATACGACATGCAAACCAACTCCAGGGTTTCTATCAGTGAGGTAAATCATTAGTCTAGAGTGTATACTTTTTCTGAATTCATTGAACCTGATTCTGCTTTACTGCTTACTCATGTTGATAAAGTAGTAGGATATGGAACGAAAGGTTTGGGAATTTTAATTTTAGATACATGCAACATCTTAGCAAGAAAAGATTGGTTGATGTTTTACCAGACATCCATTTCTCCAAGGGAGTATATGAGGGATGTGTTCTCAGAAATCACCCTCAAGAGAAATTCGACAAAGGAAAGTCTCAGCGAGCTTTCACACCTTTAGATCTGATCCACAGTGACCTTATGGGTCCATTTCCGCATCCATCCATAAAAAAAGTGAGATTTTTTCTCATTTTTGTTGATGATTTCTCACGTTTTACATGGATCTACTTTCTCAAGAAAAAATTTGAGGTCTTTCAACACCTCAAAGATTTCAAAGCCTTGGTTTAGACACAGTCCGGAAAGAAGATCAAAGTCCTCCGAACTGATAACGAGGGAGAATATGTAAATCATAAGATCCATAATATTTTCCATGAGGCAGGGATTCAGTTGCAGTACACAGTTCCCTATACTCCGCAAAAAAACAAAGTTGTTGAGCGGAAAAACAGATCTCTAAAGGAGATGGCATCTTGCATGCTACATGCAAAGTCACTACCATAAAGACTATGGGTCGAAGCACTTAATTGTAAAACATACATCCAAAACAGATCTCCCCATAGATATTTCAAGGATAAGACCCCCTACGACACTTGGAGCGGCCTCAAACTGAAAGTGAACCACTTTCGCATTTTCGGTTCACGTGCATGGGCCCAGATTCCCTCTAAAAAGAGGAAGGCATTTGATCCACAGAGCACTGGGAGTATTTTTGTGGATACCCTGACGATGTGAAGGGATATAGGTGTATTAATATTTCCTCAAACCAGCTCATCATTGAGCATAGTGTCCAATTCGAGGAAAGTGTCTCGCATGTACCTCAGCAGCTGCATGCAGACACCTTCATTCTTCCACCTGTCCGAGATGATGAGCATGCACATGATGAATATTCTTCAGAAGAGAGTTCTGATTCAGAGGACTCAAATGATTTAGATTCAGAGTCAATACAGTCAGATGCAGAGTCAAAGCATCCAAATGTATTTTCAGAGCCATAGCAGAGGCCCAAGTGGGCACAAACTACTCTTCAGGATGCAAGGGATCTCATTGGTGATCCATCTGATACTAGGAGGACTCGATCTGATTTTGAGGAGCCTCCTGTTGTACTCACTGCCACTGAACCATTTCTCTCCAGGCATCTTTTCTTGATTTAGTCTTCAGATCCACAGTCTTATGGCGAGCCTACTAGAATCCCTTTTGGGAATCCGCCATGTAGGAGGAGTACAACTCCCTTCTCGACAACCAGACTTGGGATCTGGTTTCCCTTCCTTCTGGGAGGAAACTTGTCAGATGCAGATGGGTCTACAGGACCCAGAGCGCAGCGAATGGACATATTAGCAGATACAAAGCCAATATTGTTTCCAAAGGCTTTCAGCAGGCGCATGGTATTGACTATGATGAGACCTTCACTTCAGTAGAGAATATGGATTCCATACGATTGGCACTTTCCATTGTGACATCCAAGGGATGGGATGTCCATCAAATGGACGTGAAGAATGCATTTCTTCATGATGATCTCTCTGAGGAGATCTATATGGAGAAGCCTCAGGGATTTACGTAGGACTAATATTTGGTCTGTCGATGGAAGAAGTCCCTTTATGGCCTCAAGCAGGCTTCGAGGGCATGATATTCCAAGATGGACTCCTACCTATTGTCACAGAAATTTGTACATTGTAAATCAGACCCAAATGTCTACATGCTCAAGAAAGTTGATTCACTTCTACTTTTAGTTCTACATGTTGATGATTTGTTGATCACCAATTTCTTAACTTCAATGATTGCTGCAGTCAAGAGGATTCTACATGACATATTTTTGATGACGGACATGGGTTCACTACTCTTGTTCCTTGGACTTGAGATAAATCAGGATGCATCAGGCATCAAAATGTCTCAGGCCAAGTATGCATGAGATCTCCTTGAGATATTTCATATGATAGACTGCAAGTCTGCTTCAACTCCTTTCCTATCAGGAGTCAAACTTGAGGATGGCGGGGAGACTCCACTGGTTGACATCACACTATACATATAACTAGTGGGGAGCTTGTTGTATCTCACACACTCCATACCAGATCTCTCCTATGTAGTTGGAACAATTTCCAGGTTCATGTAGGAGTCACATAAGCTACATTGGAAGGATGCAAAGAGTATCCTTTGATATGTACAGGGCACCATCACCTTTGGGATGCATTATGCAGTAGACTCTACATTATATCTCATCGGGCTTACTGATTCTGACTAGGCTGGCAATAGCACTGATCGCAAGTCCACATCTAGTTACTCACTCAGTCTTAGTTCTGGGCCTATCTGTTGGTCGAGCAAGAAGCAAGCTTCCATTTCTCTATCTTCATCCAAGGCATACTACGGAGGGGTAGTTAACATAACCATTCAGGCTATGTGGCTACAACATTTTCTCACTGAGTTGGGAATTCAGTTTCATCGACCGATCATCATTTGGTGTGACAACCAGAGCACTCTAAAGTTCTGCAGAGATCCAGTTCACAGGTAGTGAATGAAGCACATCGAGATCCACATGCACTACATCTAGGACTTAGTACAAGAGGATATCATCGACCTACAGTTTTGTCCTTCAGCAGAATAGATGTCACACATCTTCACCAAGACCTTCACTGAGAAAAAGTTTCATTCTCTGCGAAGTCATCTTGGAGTGAAGGACATAGTTGCTTAGAAATTGTAGTTCTTTTTTTACATACATTGTACCTTGAGGGGGATTTTTTACCATGAGGTTTTCCCTCTTTTCTCACTTTATTTCAGTGTATATTTTCTATTTGGGTACCTAACATGGCCTCTTTGTCGGGACCCATTCTTTATTTTCACCATAGTGATGTTCAGGGGGGGTGTTGAAGTTACTTAACACACACCTAGGATTTCTTTTTCCTAAGGTTTTTCCTTGTTTATTAGTCATAATTATTCATTATCCAGTCTCCTATATTTTAGGGGAGAACATTCCACCAGGAGAATATTCTCTTTCAGTTGACACTTCTGTTTGACTAGTTGAGTTGAGTTTAGATGTTGCATTGGTTTTATCACCATGCAACATTGGGATCATCACCATGATAATGCGAAATTTCCTTGGGATCATCACCAGACTGGAGAATTACCCTTGATTCCCTGATCTACTCCTCACTACTCTCTGTTCAGTCAGTTAACTGAAGACTAGTTGACTAGTTAACTCAGCTAGGTGGTAGTTCACTCCCGTAACTACCTGAGAGACTAGACTAGGTGGTAGTTCACTCCCGTAACTGCTGGTGTCTGTACAGATCACTCTATACCACCACTATGGCACATTGTTTCTCCTCCAGTGTGCACTCATTGAGTTATACAGAGTATATCAAGTGTAAATTATTCATTATTCATAATGGTTAATGAGAATTCTTCCATTCTTTCTCTCCTTCTTCTTATTTCTCCCTTTCTCTCTACAAATGTGTGTATTATTGTCTATCTAGATCTATTCTGTGTATGTTCAACACATTTACATGTCCAACGCCCTACTTTTTGGCTATTTCGGCAGTCGACGGTCTTCGTTCTACATTTTTTGTGTTTCGGTGATCAACGATCACCATTGGAATTTCAGCATTCGGCGATCGACGATCCTCATTGCAACATCCTCAGCCATACCACGTTCAATTTTTCGACCTCCCGAAATATCACCACGTATTCTTGTCCCCTTCAGTGATTGAAGTTTAGCGTTTTTTGTTGGACGTTCCTATATTGTACCACACCCCACGTCTTCCAAACTCCCGAAATCCTGAACACGTCATCAACCACGTTGGACAGGCATGCACGAACCATAAGCTGACATGTGAAAAGGACCAAGGGTGACATGTTTCCTCGATAGGGTGTGACATGTGTCATGCTCTAACAGGCATACAGGGTATTTGCATCGTCCATATATGGGTGACATGTGTCACTCATAATGTCTATCCACGTTATCTTGAATGACGTCAGGATGCCATGTCATCTTGGACTGATATCTGCCCAGACCTTCGATATGATGTTCTATAAGAACCCACATAGACCCATAGATTGATGAATCCCGTTACTTCACGACTTCGGACCTCGGAGCTTTCCAACTCTTCTCATCACAAATCCTCGAAGAGAAAAGTCTCTGGACTCTTTAATCTGGCACGAAGTGTCCTCATCCTATCAATGATCGAGATTCATTTCGGTGTTCGCGACTTCGGTGGTTTTTAGACTTCGTAGACTCTTGGCTAGGTTCCTCTGAAGTACAAAATATCCGGACTACAAGATCACTTGCCACGTACCCACTCATCCAACGGTCCTAGTTCAATGGATAACCTTTGACAGTGGAAAAGTAGGACCATGTGTCACTCCACGATGCATTCGGCGGTGTGATGGTCGTTTTACATTATTTTACCCTGTTGTGCCCAAATATTTCAAGCTCCCTAAATTCTTCGGCGTTTGACAGTCCAAAATCGACGGTCTTCGATCTATGTTTTCGACGAATCAACGATCGATGATCACCGTCGAACTTTCGATGTTCGATGATCGGTAGTTCGACGTGTATCTCCCATCTTTCCCTCTGGACCATGCCAGATCTATCGCCACGTGTACCTAGCATCTACGACCAAGATTTACTATGACTTGCAGAGCTCCGAGGTAACTCACACATCCCTATATCAACGAATATCTGGAACTTTGGATAAATGTTGATCTATGGACATGTATCCCTCCATTTTCAACGTTCCCAATTTACTTCGTGACTTTGGCATTCGAGAGGTTTTGGTGGTAGACCACTCCTATTCTCCCAAAGTAGGACTTCACCAAAGCACTTAACGCTTCCCTCCCTAAGTCTGATCTAACGGCTGAGAGGGATCTACATTGGATCCCCAGATCGATGACCCTTGTCCTTCGACTATTTTCGAGGGTTATGGAATCATAAGTTATGAAGTCCCAAAGTCGAAGATCTAGCCCCCTTTGGACTAGCGCAGGGTTCCTAGGCCCTGGTCACATGGCTCTCTTGGAAAATATTGTGGGCTCAATGAAAATATTTTTTGCAACAAAGGGGTTAAGGACAAGGGCATGAGCCCTTGGTCAGATGGGTGAATAGTTTAAATGGAAAACGCCCAACTCCCATAGATATGAACATGACATTCCCGCTAAGGTGAATTCAAAGGATCAATAGGACTTAGGCGTTTTAGTTGCTCATACCCCGAATCTCATGCGGACTCACCTCCCATGACTCTCTAGCAGCTAAACTGAGATAAATCAAAGATCATATAGATATAACAGTTTACAGAAACCAAAGAGGATTTCTAATATCTGTTCAAATATTGAAAGAATGAATCATAAAAATAAACATTTCATCACATCCACTGTACCACATAGATCATGAAAATACTTATCGATTATAGTTGATCAACAATTGACTGACTATGGGTTTTCACCTCTCCACCCAACCATAGGCTCAGAGGCATTCATGCTTAGCACTCCGACCACCCTTGTTCCAACCATGATATCACCAGGGAAATATGCCATTTCTAAGAGACCTTCTCTCTATCACAAAATCCTTGCGAGGCTTATCATATGATTCACCAACATCAAGCTCGCAACCTTCCTCTTTCCTTCTGCATATTCGGGTCGCGCATTCCCCTCGGTGCATGTGTTCATGTCTGGTGTATCTCCTGCTCTTTTTAGAGCCTCCCACACGCGTACTACCCCCTTGTGTCTCCTTCTTGTATGTCTTCTCGTATATCTTCTCGTGCCTTTATCCTCCTTAGGAAGGTTATCGACATGTCATGTTCCTTCTGTCAGAAGGGAACTTGGGTTAGCCTGGTCTGCCAGACCCTGTGGTACTTCGGGCTGACATTCTTCAACCAGACCATGCTTTCATTCATGGGGGTGGTTGATGGTTCAACCATTGGTCCTTTCCTTCATTAGATGTTTCCTCTCCTTGGGATCCAGAGGGAGTTTATCATTCCCAAGAAGGGGAAATTCAGGGTCATTTGACATAATGAACCCTCTCTTATAGTTTTCCCATTTCTTTCCTCTAGTGATATCATGGAAAGTACTTCAAGGCTTCACCCCCACAGTCAGTCCTTGGAAAATATAAATAATACATTTACACTTTTCCCATTCCATAGCACGGTGTTCATAATTAATGATAAATTACAAGTTGGGGGAAACAAGGGTATTACAATCCCCTCCCCCTTAAAAAGGAACACTGTCCTTAGTGTTCTTTCTTAGTAACACATGTCATGCCTTTGTCATTCAACTGCTTCAAAAATCTTGATCCTATTTCTGGGTCAAGTCATTTCAGACTCTTGGCCTTCGTCACATGTCTTCAGTAACCTTGGACAAAAATCATATTAATCATAGCTTTCATGCGTAAACATTTTATTGTTGCATAAAATTTAAGTAAATTTCATAACTTAGCACAATACTCATCTATGCAGTTTGTGGATTAGTATCCACATGGTTGTTCTATTTTCTTGGCTCAATGTTTTTCCTGGACATACCCATTGCGTGCATGATCCCAATCCATATTTTACAAGGATTATCAAAGTATCCTCTTCCTTGTGGTCACTCACACTCCAGGTCCAGGCTCATGCATCCCCTTCTCTGCTATACAATTATTCGGGTGATCCATACTACCTTGCCAAGGATTTCTCACACAAGAAGATTTCTAAAGACTTAATTGAGCCTTACATGATCTGAAAATAGGGGGCTGACTTGTTTTGCTATGCAAACACCCTCTACTCCATTAAAATAAACTTCAAAACCTTGCTCAATGTCTTGGTTGTGCAAGAGAAATTATGTGTCAAGTTTATGCATCTTTTAGGTGTTTATGTGTGAATATTTTAAAAGGTTAAATATGTTGTTTAAAAAATACAACAACAAATGAATTGCAACAATTAATAACAAACAAACTCACAACAATAACAAGATGATAAAGGAGTTCACCCCCAACTGGGCTACATCTCCTTGAGCCTCCATCAATGGACTAGGCTCTCTGGGATTAGTTTGTAAAATATTCTTTTACAAGTTGTTTCTCAACTCAAATGGATTTAATAACTGTACCATTGGGTTCAGAATACATAAAAACCCAAAAAATGACTAATAGAACTCTAAAAACGGACCATGGCTCATCCGGGCATGACCTCTTCTACATGTGGCCTTGAGCTTCCCTGAGCTTCCTTGTGGAAAAAACACTTTTAAGAGTCCTCAAACGCCTCTAAAACCTATACCAATGTATTCAGAGCATAACAATTAGTCAAAAATGACTATTCAGTCACAAAATATAGACTTGGGCTCATCTGAGCATGACCTCCATCAATGGTGGCCCTAAGCTCCTTGGAGCTCCCTGAAAATTCAATGGTGTAAAACTTGCAATAGAAGTCTCCAAATGGATTTGAAAACTATTCCAATGGATTCAGAACATCCAAAAACCCCTAGCTGGGCTTTTTCGACACCTCATTTGGCCAAAAAATGAAGGAGATAGGCCTCCTGCCATTTTCCTCCTTCAAGCTTATTGTCTCTAGTTCACCAATTTGCACCTCATGTATGAGGAACCTGGCTTCTGGGCGTTTCCTGCGCCTAAGCCCAGCACACGTGCACATGCCCACAAAATACACCAAATTGTCGCACCGTTAGCGAACTAAGCCCCCGAATCATGGAGGTGTTGGGCGCATGCGCCAAACATAACCGTTTGCAAATTCAAATATAATTCAAAATGTATATGGTTAAGAATTAATAGTGTGGCGTGTTGGTTGTTCGGACTTTGCCAAAGCTTTGACTATGGTGGGAGGTCCAGGGTTCAACCCCCATGGACTCCACTTAAATTTTACCAAACCACAAGACAGTGCCACGTGGCAGCCCACGTCTGGGCCACGTGGCACCAAACCATTGGTCAGTGAAATGCCAACTATATGCCACGTGTCGAAATCCCTTTCATCCACGTGTCTTGTCAAATAAATGATTTCCCACTCAGCACTTGCCACATCAGCATCATACATGTCAGTGTACGGTCATGCCATGTCATCACCTATACAGACTGTACAGTCAACATTTTTTTTGCCTGTTTCGCAAATCGAACAGAATGTGATATCTCACTCATCTGATGTCTGTTTGACCCTGTTCGAAGTGCATTGGGTTCTTGACGATGAGGCCTACGCTCCTGTTCAATTTGAGGCGATTCCGAACACTTTTAATTTTGGGCAAAAATTTGACCCCTGCTCCAAATTCTATTCATTACAGTCGAGGTGTCCCTCAGACTTTCTCTGTCGAGGCATCCCTCCAGCTTGTGTTGCAATAACACAACATATTCTAGGTGATCATGGATTACCACAAGGTTTTCATGTCTCAATAGTAGCCATCTTTCATGCTTTTCAGCTTGACAGCCTTCATCTATCCTCCCTAGACAAATATTTTTCATCTCACCTATATCACATGCATACAAAATTATATGAAATTATCATTAATTTCAAATTCAAAATTTTCTTGCAAATCTTTCACCCACAGATTTCCAAATTTCACATTTTGTTTTTCAAATCTGTTCCACACAGGAACTAGATTCACAAGCATGAGATTTTTCTTCCCATATCAGTCTAGCTCAGCAGACAATTGGTCCTCCTTATGGATTACAACACTTCCATACCCAAGACCCTTTTCTTCCTGCAACTTCAACATTCCTCAGCCAAACAAATTGTTAGATTTCATGCACATTATATTTTTCAAACGATGCATACTAACAGTCCAAGTCATTTTCATCTATTGAAGGGTACAAAGAAAAAAGGAAATATTATTATTTATGCAAGCACCCTTTCAACACACTAAATTGTCCAAATACAATTCAAATATCAAATGAATTTAATCAATGTACCAATATTCATGGCCACATTCACACCCAATGCACCCTTGCATTGATTTCAAGTTTTCCACACTTTATGACAAGCACTTTGCCATGGTGTGTTGGAGCTTAACCAACCTCTTCACCATAGGGATTATTCATCCTCATTCATTATTGCAGCAGGACTGTACTTCCTACTACACGCTGATCATGATCCCAAATCAACACATATGAAACTATGAGTTTCTCTTTAATGCACCTAAGCATTCTTCCTTCATTAGTAACCAGGGTGCCAACACTCATGGCCACCCAAATTTGATTTTATTTAACACCTATACAATGTAAGTAAAATATTGGAAGGTCCTCTGTCCTCAATGGAAAATCCATTGTCTGCCCTTTATGCAAACATGCATTTCCTCAAAGGAATTCCATGCAATGTGCTAACTATGAGCACCTTTATTCCCAATCTCCCTAGATTGGTCATTGTACCCATGGTACTTTTTACTCATGCATTTTCTTGCAAGGATAATAAATCATCTTTGACTAGCATATACTTCCTCTCTCTATTTTTCGGATTCTTCTTTCCTGAATCTCACCCCTCTTGGGTAGCAATAGCATAAAACAACCACTCACAATTATTTGCATATATTTAAGATAATGAAATCTTTTCAGAAGGGATTCTTACCAAATTCCTTCATGCCTTATGCCACATAGGTATGGACATTTTTATACTTGTTGTGGCTGCTAGCATCCTCTCTATCATTACCTCATGAATGGTGATTTATGGGGACTTTTAAAGTCCTTTCAACAATGTTTTTAACAACAACCTTCTCATAGTCATCATATGCTTGAGGTTGTCAATCATTGGCAACTGTATTTCTCAACATATCCATTTCGTTTCTACACATGTCATACATCATAAATACATTAGTGGTTATGTAAAATAAAAATGCATGTATCATAGCATTCTAGTCAATAAAACATTTTCAGATAGGCACTTCATCCCATTATCCTTGATGTTTTCATGATGGAAACACAAGCAATTCTGAATTGTTTCTACAGTCATACAAACATCATCACTATGGTGTCAACACATTTACTTTTATCAGCACACCAGTTTGTCATTCCATAGAAAATGTAATATACAAAAAGAAAGGAGTTAAGGGCTCTTCCCCCTTTCCAACTCCTTCTACACAGTCTGAGACTTTCAGTCCAACTGAGTTATTTTTCCAAGGCCTCAATGCCTTTATTTATCACGGCTTAACCAAGCCCATTCATTTAATCATACTGAGGGGTTTATTTTCCTTTTACCAGATGTACCAGTTTCCACAACTGCTCTTTTAAGGCCTACAACTTTGTTAAACAACTCAGAGTTCTTAGGGTGAGAAAAGTGTTCCTTTTTTTTTCTCCTTCTTTGCTTATGAAATCTACTTTTTGTTGTGATCTTCCTGCTTATTTCCTTGAGCAACCTTGGTTAGGCTCACCCTAACCTATTGGTTACCTCAGTATGCTCCAATAGAAAAATTCTTGTTCATAATGCATCATGAACCTGTGCATTCTGCACATTACCATTTAGTTATCATAAGGGTCAATATTCATTTGTTAGTCCTCCATTCATGAGTGATGTTTTAAAATGTAATCCAGGATTCTTATATATATATATATATATATATATATATATATATATATATATATATATATATACTTGCAGCACACTGCTCAATTCTTAGTAGTCATTAAGGTTGTGACTCTGTTCCCCCGACATAGTCTTCACACAGTTCCTCCACAGGGAACTCCTCAACATGCAAATTCCTTATTGCATATCCTTCACTATCTGTGATAGTCTCAACCTTGAGTTAGCTTCAGTTGTCTACCAAATATTCCATAGGTAATATAAACATGCATCTATGTTATGTATCCAGATTATGTACACATATTCTTTGTTTTGTTAACTTACATCCATGACATACCTAACCATATGCATAATCATAAGCCTGTGTGTAGCTACCATAAGTATATTTCACAACCCACATACATATCTACCTTAAAATCATTCAACTCATGATTGTTCACAGTCATTCTCATGTAACCCTCAAAGGCAGAATCACTTGCCTCTTATCATGACAACAAAGCATCCTTGCTCGTTCACTCTTTCATCTATTTATAGTAGTCTTTCCTGAGGGAATGTAGCACATTCCCCTTAAGCTATCATTCAAAACAGAACTTTCATGACTCTTCAGAATGGAGTTAACCATGCATCCATGGTATTCACTTAATCTTGGCAAGTGCAATTCTTTCCTTTCATATCACTCATCAAGGTAGTCATATTGTGCCTTTAGTACACCTATACTCTTACATCACACATGTGCATCACTTGCRCTTTTAATATCTTTCATACCTAATTGGTATTAATATCAGTCTTCATGTCAAGAAGTCTCACAATGCATTAACCCATGCATACAAACACATACAAACTGAGCCAACCATTCACCATGAAAGCTCATTGCTTGCACCCTTTCCATGTCCTACATGCACATGGGCATATTAGACTTCTATATCCTCCTCCAAGGATATTGCTTCCATCCTTATGACAAGTCTCATAGGGACACTCAACACCGAGCCTCCCCCTCAGTTGAGGGCTTGTAGTCATTCACATGATATCCACCTGGAAGTTTAACAGACATAGTCATAATTATGTTTCCCTTTCTATGTGATAACAACTAGCAGGAAAACACTCTTGCCTCAACTTTCATAAAGACATTTCCCACTCATAAATACCATCTGGGAAATTATAACCATGCCCAAGGCAATAAAACAACCAATATAGCTTCCAACTGGTCTTGATCAACAAACCTTCCGATCAAGGAAATCCTTTTCTAGATTCCCTTTACTAGGGTCCAACTATATCTATATGGCTACCATCCACCGTTCGATGTCAATCTGATCCATTGGGCTTCTAGAAGTGTCCCAACACTTCCTTTTCCACATTCAGGATCAACACTTAATCAACCATTTTACCTTATTTATAATAAATTTTAATGTCTAATAACATTTGTACTATTCCCTTAAAGCCCAAATACAATTTTGAATTATGTTACTTACTAAGTATTCTAGTTTAGA
>JASDQU010737325.1:177757-195832 GCA_032191745.1 Picea mariana
TCCTAGAGCCAACGACTGTGATTAACTCTGGGCTTCTCGCTCGAGACGATCCCCACACTCCCGAACTACCGAATGCCAAAGTGGTGAGGTTCCAAAGCTCTGAAACTTCATTATCCTTCCACCCTTGCTAGATCTGATGGTCGACATTACTTATGAATTCCTTCTGTCAATCTAACAGTCGACGGGACTTCGGGACTTCGGTGCTCTGGGAATCCAGGTTATAGCAATTCTAAAGGGTTCAATTCTCTTGGAGATAACTTCCTGAAGTGGTCAACATCGGATAACCTTGACTAATGGTTGAGATCCCTGAGCCTCCCATCAGATCGGACAGCTGACGAAACTTAGTGACTCCAACCTTGGTCAGTTCAGGCTTTTCCTACCTACCATGATCACCAAAGTGGTGAAGTTTTGATGTCTTTCCTTTTCCTCTTGGATTCAATCGATGATTGAAAATCGACAAGCTAGATATGATGATTGGGACTTAATCTTTCCCAACCTCTGGTTTTTCCTTTATCAGACAACCCTTGTTCACCTTCTTTCCAATCCAACGATCCAGAAATCCATTGATCCCATGGTGGGGATCGCTCCCAAATTCGAAGGGATGGTCATGACTCTATAATCCTTTATAAAGGATCTCTGACACTTTGGCTTATACATGATCTCTACAACGCCATTTCTCTTGAGCTTCCTGATTCAAGGTGTACTTGATATTAACCACAAGATCATGTCTAATAGATCTGGCCCATTCTGGCCCAGTGTTTCCACATGTGGCTCTGATACCAATCTGTAATGTACCCAGCCACCCACAGGTGAGGCTACCACTTAATCCAACTACAACACACCCAGCCACCCACAGGTGAGGCAGGATGCAGTCTAGGGACTCACTTCATAATGACTTATCTCAATTCAAAACACTTCTAAGTTAATTAAGATACATGAAAACCACATGTGGAAATAAATATCCATGCTACAACATTAAATTCATGAACCATATGTCTCACACATCAATAACCATCAAGCATGCATACTATGGATACGAAATTCATAGATAATTAAATACACAGTGGAATAATTACACAAGTAAACAAAACTATAACAGAGAGCACTTATCTTTAATGAAAAGAATCATCAATTGGCTGCAGACCAAGAACATTCCTCCCAACCATAGACGTTGTTGTTCCAAATCTCAACATCAATGTCACCCCCGAGCCAGGGCTATGAATCCACAAGGATGGTTCCATAGTGTCACTCAACTTCCCAAGCTAGTCATCCCTCAGGATCTCACGGGCCTTTCATCACTCACATCAATCCAAAGTACACCAGATCTCTTCAACCCAGACTATACAACCCAAGAGAATGGACCCCCTTCTCTACCACGCAATCCCTTGGGTTGTCCATCTCTTCCAGGGATCCAGTGCTTCTAGTCAAGAATCTCCCTGTTGGGACTCTCAGAACTCACAGTTGTGATTTAACTGAAACACGAGCCAAGGCATCACAGACATGCAGGCACCAACTCCTATTTAGAATACCCTAGCAATATATACAACCAATGACTATGATTTTTCTCAGCAATTTGGTTTCCTTCCCCAAGCAACTCTCAAATCAAATGGGAGGAGTAGTGAAGGTATGAGTGGAGAACAAAAGAGAAATGAAAGGTGAGCACGATGTAAAATGAAAGAGAGAGATTGAAGGAACCAACAAGGCCTCAACAACCGAAAAACACCAACCCCAACCACACACCAAGGATGGGCTTATGTACTTCTTGGAATTAAGGAACCCCATGGTCTTCCCCCAAGAAGCTCATGTAACCGTTATTCTCCACTAAAACTAGAAATGGGTAAATAAAATATAAAATAAGTACTCAACCCTTCAAGCCCCCTCTCTTGTGGAATCATAGCCCCCTATAAATCTTGTCCTTATGCGTCTAGTAGCTAGCGATGTGTTTTATATTAATGATGATCAAAACATTACATTTCCTAGGCACACTGGCCTCTTAATAATCGTTTAGGCACTCTGGCCTTTCATAACTTAACAAAATACAATATTTAATATGGGGTTCAAAACCGGGGTATTACATGAGATGGTCCCCATACATATGTCTGCACAAGCTCTAACTTTTCATTCTTCTTTACCTTTCCAACTCTGAGAAATCTGACTCTCACAGAAATCCAATTCAATTTTTTTAATGTTTGGCAACAAATTTCTTTTGTGAAGTATCTGCATCCTCTTCTCACTCATCTATCCAAGCCTATGATGCCACAATGTTGTATCCACTCCTGTAGAAGCTAAAGAGATAGAAAAGTCAGTATTACCAGTACATAAATACAATGTACCTACCTTCTCTCCTTTTGTTATCACCAATGATACTTTGGTAACCTTTCATGCCTTATTTGTAAATATAGATATACAACCTTCACTTGCCAACTGCACAGTTGAAATTAAACTTTTCCTTAAATATGGAACATGTATTACCTCTTTCAACAACCATATTTTTCCATTTTTGTGCTTTATTTGTACCTTTCCCATTCCAACAATTTTGCATGGTGCATCATCACCCAAATTAACCTGTCCAAAATCACCTTGAACATAATCTAGAAAATGTTTCCTATAGGGTGTGGCATGAAATGAAGCCCTTGAATCTAATACCCAAGACTAGGAAATATTATCTACAAAAATAATCAAATCATCTTGTAACACGTCACATGCTACATTTGCTTCCTTATTTTTCTCATGTTGTCCATCTCTTTATTTCTTTGGAGCTCTGCAGTCTTTCTTCAAATGTCCTTTCTTTCCACAATTACAACACTCTATTTTTCCTAGTCTAGATTTGGATCTTCCCTTCCTATAATTCTTGTGGTTCCATGAGCCCTTTCCTCTATCATTTTGTCTTCCCCTATTCTCCATGTTTAACGCATTACCTGATGTCTCACCTGTGCTTTTCCGTCGCATTTCCTCTCTAAGGATAACACCAACAACATCATCAAATTTTAGAGTGTTTGAACCAGAGACAGAGTTACTTACAGCCATGACCAATCCATTCCATCTTTCTGGAAATTAGCACAAGATTAGAAGAGCCCTGACCTCATCATCAAAGTCCACTTTTACATAACTTAGTTGATTAGTAACCTTATTAAATTCATTTAAATGATCTACAACAGACCCACCTTCTGACATCTTCATATGAAATAATCGCTTCATTAGAAATACCTTATTGGATGTCGAGGATTTTTCATACAATTTAGCCAATGCATCCATTAGTTCCTTCATTGTATTTTCTTTTGAAATATTGAAAGCCACCAACGCTTCCAAGATCAGTCGTATCGTTCCCAGTGCCTTTCTATCGAGAACCTCCCATTCTTCGTCCTCCATGGTTGTCAGCTTCTTTGTTATTCTTCCCAATGGTAGGAATAGATTATTTTGATATAAATAATCTTCCATATGCATCTTCCATAACTGGTAGTTTTGGTTGTTAAATTTCTCAACCCTAAACTTTCTATCTTCCGCCTTTTCTCCCACTCAAACTAGGAACCCTCTTTTCCTATGAGTTACCTTTCGCTCTGATACTAGTTGTTAGAAAAAAAGGATCGTGAAGCAATAAATTAAAACAAATGTGGAAATAAAACATAGAAGATACACAATACAATAGAGACATGGATATACGTGGTTCACCCAGTGTGGGCTATGTCCACTAGAGAAATTTCCAGGTCCTTCCTTTTTATTATCCAGCAAAATGAAGGGATACAACCTACAACACACCCATTGTAACTTCCTCTTGTTTTTCTCATAGTCTCCTCTCTCAGAATACAATATTCATGATAATACACAGCCTCAATACAATTCCCTCATAAAAGAAGGTTTCCTTCTAGGGAAAAAATACCTAAAATAACTTATATCGTCAGATCTGCGACCTGATAATGAACGGTCTAGATTGACTATGAAATTACAATATTTTACAAAGCACTTTTTCCCAAAATTCTGCTTCGAGGGTGCTTCCCCCGAATCCCCCATTGGGGGGGGCGGGGGGGGGGGGCTACAAAAATTTCCACTGCCCCCCTAGACCCCCCTAGCGACATTTGTAGGGGGAAATCCCCCCCACACCCCCATTAGGGAATGGGGTCCAAGCACGGCTGAAACAAACCTCTGAATTAGGAAGATAATCAGGGTCCACAACCAACAAGGAGGAACAATGTATATTATTATAATATTTATATTATTAATCATCATAACTAAGGAGAACATCATTATTAATCCATCCGATGGAAGACATCATGGAAAATGAAGATTCAAACTCACATTAATAGTTCTTATGAATACATAGTATTCTACTGAAGTAAAAGATATCAATATGCCATGAAATGAGGCAAAATCAACAAACTATTAAACCCAACATTAATGAATGCAACATTAAGTCATAGATTACTGACAACTTATTGCCTTGAATAAGAGACAATTCACATGAAAAATTGGCTTGAGAAACACGTTGCATTAAACAATTAGGTTGTGGAAATGTGCAACACAAACTATATGGAACCAAAAAGTGCTAATGAAATATGGTTGCTCACTACAAGAAATGCATTAGCATAACTTACATGAAAGAATTATCATAAAAAAATGTCATCAAAGTTATAATAGAATAAAATTTATGACATAATGTGATGACACTATTGGATGCAAAATAATCAAGCACATTAAAGTAACTTTCAAGAACATCATCATGCATCGAACATATAAGCTTCAGAGTTCCAACATAAGAAACCCAAGCTGGAGATGGGGCATTTGGTAGTCAAAAAAACCTAGATGAATGGAAATGAATGTTCTATTACATCTAGTAAAACATAAAAGGAATAACGTGCAGGTTATTTTGGTTCCATAGTCCACAAAATCTAGCCATATTTAAATGCCTATCCAAGATATCAACATCCAAGTGATTTCACTGGGAAAATCCTCTAAATGTAGAATCAATCAATGTCCAGTCAATAGAACATAATAACCTATGATCCCTTTTAAAACTTGTGGAGAAATTTAAAGTCTTTTAATACAAAACTTCAATCACTTTTGCACAATAATAAACCGGAGATGCATAATTAAGAATCCCAGACAAAATACCTCCATTTTTTAATATCTAAATTTTAGTAATTGACACGCTTAATTGTATATACTAATTTGCCAACATTATCTGCCAAACACTCTCAAGCATATCTCAAATTATCATTTACTTCAAAAATTAGGAAATTTCATCTTACTTTATCATGATCATGACATGAAGCCAAGCAACAAAAAAAAATGACAAATTCTCACATGATAAAAACATGAGATAAATGTACATCGAAATAAATTTGGCATTGGCAGTTTATAACAACTACATCTGATGATGCATGGTATTGATAATAAGCTATATTATTTCTATTTCATTAAGAATTTAGGATAAAATGTTTGCTTCTACAGATATGAATCTATATTTTAAGGCACCCGACTAAAAAATTGATTGTACCAATAAGTAGGAGGTATAAAAATAGTTTGTCAATCATGCATTGCCCGGTTTTGAAACTAATTGACATCCAATCTTATCAACCCACCAACAAGAACCACATATTTAACATAGACTGATATATATGGGGTTTGATGCATTCTTATAACACATTTTTTAACACAAGATTCAAAGATAATGTGGTCAAAATCATTATTCTACCATGTTTTCAGTAAAACGATGCCCGAAGAAGATAATGTAGGTGTGGAAAACAGAGGTGTTAGACTCATTGTTGAATACATTCAATAAACTTCATTTGTTTAGGTGTCATGATTTGTTTTAGAAAACATGGTAAAATAACAAAGAAAAAATAGTTAGAACCTCAAAAACACTCATTTATTTAATCATGAACCATACACATAAGATTTTATTTATACAAAGTCTTGTTCAAACTTATCACCCTTACAAGAGACCCCAGATATTACAATTTGAGACAAATGTAGTATAGCAATGGGTTCTTCTTTAGTGAAACAACCATGCCACTAGAGACACAACAACAATCATCAGAAGAAAGCATCCACACATTGGGGATCTATATCGATGTCCATCAATGACTTTTGTTGGCATAGATGGTGATACCAAGTCACCTTTGACACCTTCACCTACAATTGACACTACTCTTGACACTAAATCACTTGACATCCTCTTAATCTAGGCATGGTAATTTATGGTAAAACACTGAAATTGAGCAGCAACAATTATTGTTTCTCTGTGAAGAGGTTTTAGATTGTCTTTTTGAACTTGATGAATTCATTTCATCTGATTACATATCAATTATGAGTTGGTGAAGACTACAATATCATTGGCACCGTATTTTTTTGTTGCTTTTAGCCCTTCAACAAGGGAAATATAGTATGCTCCATTACTTGTAGTCTTTCCATGAACTTCTCTCTTAGTTTGGAGGACATGATTTAGTGCCATGTTGTGAAGGACATATGCAACAATTCCTTGAACCGGGTTTGGATAACAAGACACTTCAATGCATAATATTGTCCACTTCTACACCATTATATATGCCTCCAAGTACCTAGAGAAAAAGAAAACAACAAATTTTGATCAGGCATTTAGAAATAAATTTTTAACATTGAACAAGTTGTATTGGGTACGAGTGTAGTGTTGTATCGCAATCATGAAATAAAAAAGATTATGTTATATGCTTACCAATCTTTTTATGTTGTTATTCCAAATGAAAAAAGTAATATTTTTTTTTATTCTAAAGAAGTTCAAAGAGCAATGTCTATGGGTAATTTTGATGTAACTATTATGTGGTTGGTTTTGTGGATACTCGTATGTAAGCTTTGACCTTTCATATGTAACTCTTAGAATGAGCAATAAGTTTGTCTTTGAGAATGATTCATATTTTCTTTGAGAATGATTTATATTTTAAAAGCACTATGTATGTCCCAAAACCTCCTATGAATGACCAAGGAATTTGTTCTAGGAAGTGAAACTAGGTTARAGTCCATTGCACAAGGTAATCTTCAAGGTAATMTTCACATAATTTGGAGGACTACAATGTCGTTAATCAGATAATCCATTTGCAAATAGAAGCCCAAGTTATTAGATTGAAGACATTGACAAATTCTCTGCAATTTCAAGTACARGGTTTCGAGAGACATTGTACATTGATTTAGAAATAAAGTGATTGATTCTAATAACATGCATATTCACAAAGTTGGAGAGAATTATTGATTTTATAAAGAATAATATTCTAATAAAGTACACAAATATTCACAAAGAGGAAGCAAGAATCCAACAGTAATTGCTAATGCAGTGAAGTTTTTTTTAGGTTAACAACTCAAAAAGTTGTGTGTAATTATTTAAGGATCATGGTGTTATATCCTTTATCATTCCTTCAAATATGTATGGACCAATTCATTGTTTCTGAAGGTATATCTCCAATATTTGGACAATTGTCAATGCACACTATGTCTACTACTCTGAATATGTGAATGCATTCCCCACTAAGCATAGGGAAATTTGAAACTACTTCAATGTATTCATTGTACAATGATTCGTGAGCTGCCTCGAGGGTTCTCTCCATTGGTAAATGCTCTTATGAAAAATTTCTCATTAATTGTCTTGGGGTTACCAACGATTATAACAAGGATTTAGTATTGGGGTGGCTTATGCTCCACCAAGGACTGAGTTCCAATAGATGATGTTGCAACATTGCATGTTATGTGATAGAGATGAAACGATTGAGCATGTCTTCAAGAAATGAATGTTTGCTAAGACTTTTTGGGAACTACTTCCAACTGAATTTAGCTATTTTTTCACTACCTCCTTTCTTGGAAGATTCCTCTCTATGGAAATAGTTGAATGATTGGGTGTTGTCCCTTGACCAAGTTTTGGAGAACCTTGGTCATGTTTGACCATTTTTGGGACTTCGATAGGCTGGTCGAAGGCAGAGCACAAGGCGAAGTGGAGATCGCGGGATCTTGCCCCCTTTTGCGAGATTTTTGGGTTTAGGGTTTATGTAACGGGTATGGGATGTCAGCCCATGGGTTTACCCATGTTTAGGTCCCATTTGCAATGTATAAATATATATCTATGCGATGTAATAAAGTAGTAGTAGTGAATGTTTATGGCTTAGAGCGGAGCTAGAGGCTTTGTGCATACTATGTGTTAAGACTTGCAGAGATAAGTGCAAGTGATTGTAAGAAGCTAGTCTGCAGACTATTTAAGAAGGATTTGTGTTGTGACCTAACTCGGGGAAGGAGGATATGGTGAGGTGTGCGCAGATATCCTGTCCTATGCGGAGTGGTTCTTGTGGCTCTATGCATTGAACGAAGATAATAAAGAGAAGAAAAGTTGGTGGACGTAACCCGACACTGGGGGTGAACCATGTATTTCATGTGTTGTGGTTGCTTTGTGCATTATGGTTGTTATGTGAGTTATGCTTAGTGTAGCAATATATGTTAGATGTATTTGATATAGTATCTTAGTGCTTAGTGATGTGAATGAATGCTAGATCTGATCTATTTCTATATGCCAAGTGCTTGGATGTGTTAGATCTTGTTGAATATTGTGTTGTTTTGTAATTAGGTTTTTCTCCTATGAAGTGCATAAGAGTTAAATATTAATGAATGTTAACTGCTAAGTGCTCTATTAAGTACTGTGATCACATATCTGTCTCCCATCTAGGTTGTAGACACTTGAGTCCTGCAACCACCCCTGCCTCTCCCTTGGGTGATACTTCATCTGCTTCGTAGGTGTTGTCGAAAGGGTCGGCAGTTAGGGTTTTGTTGGTGCATTGTTGAAGCGTTGAACCCCGGGTTCTCCCTTATGCAAACAAATGGTTCTATTTCCAGGACCTGAAACTATGATTGCTGGGAACTGAAGAAAAGAGAAAGCTTTGTGTGTAGATCTATTTCTTTAGGGTGCAGTACTCTACTTGACTTGTGAATCTTTGTGCTAAGAAAAGAAGCTCAATCTGAAGAAAAGAGGTAAGATATTAAATCTTTATGCTCTGATAAAGGTAAGATAAGTGAAAAATTTTGTTTTGAAAGATTGGATCTACGTATGTTTGATAGATTTTGTCCTAGTCTGAAACTAGGCCACGGTTATAAGAAAGAATATTTGATATGAATAGATCCGATAGAACTAGTGAAATATATGTTATTCCTATTCATAGAAAGAACTGTTGGTCTAACAAGTGGATGCAGGATCCTAGAAAGATTTTTTTGCAGATCCACCACTGTGATCCCAGTGCGTAGTACAAGAAAGGTTGGGGATCGTTCAAGAGAAAGAGAGGATTGACTCTTTGTTATAATTGTAGAAGACTGGGACATCTTGCTAAGGAATGCCCTGGTCAAGGTCCTATTTTCCTTTGTTGTAAGGCTACTGGACATGAAGTTTTATATTGCCCTAGAATGATTGCTAAAGTTGAAAAGATGAACATGAGACAAGAAGACCATGAGGAAGGTCAAGAGACTAAGAATATGCTCAAGAACCAGAAAGACTCAGAGACTGTAATATTGCGGATGAAAGAAACCTCAAATGATCACAGAGACATCAACTTATGAAAGGTCTTAAAAGAGAAGGATTGCATAGAAACAAGAATAGGAGACTTCAACATAGAATGTGTCCTCGATGAGGAAACACAGGTGAATATCATGACAGAGAGAACTTGGGAAAATTTGGGAAAGCCTGCTATGGTTCCTTCATTGGGAGGAATAGGATTGTTTAAAGGGAAGATGATAACCCTATGTGGAAGACTTACCCAGATACCTATGAGTGCTCATGGAACTTCGACAGAAGAATAATTTGAGGTCGTTAATTTTGTTGAGAACAGCGCTCCATTTTCTATTTTTCTACGAAAAACTTCGGTTGAGAAAGATCACATATCAAGGAAACAAGAAGAGGAACCTCTAGAACAGAAAAGCAAGAACTAAGAGATTTCATGGCTAGGAGAATAGC
Organism: Picea mariana; assembly: GCA_032191745.1. Lineage (NCBI taxonomy): Eukaryota > Viridiplantae > Streptophyta > Pinopsida > Pinales > Pinaceae > Picea > Picea mariana. Next base: position 187,707 of record JASDQU010737325.1, read on the forward strand.
ACACTTACTAGAAGAAAAGGAGGACAATTTGAAGCTACGAAGGACCAAAGACCTGGCTGTCGAAGTTGAAAGAACACAGGAAGACTTGAAACTCTTGTCCATATAGGAGAGTAGAGAACCTACCCGGAAAAGAGAAGAAGCATTACCCTCGAACCCTATGAAAGACCCTCTAGAGTGCGAAGATACTATGCCAAGAGGAGATAAGAACAATAATGGAAAGAAGAAACCAATGACTCAAATCACAGAAAAGAAAGCCAGAAAGCTTAGCAAGAAGAAAGCAAAGTTAAAAAAATTGCGGGAAGTTCCAGAGAGGACTTCGCAAAAGGAAGGTTTGCAAAACTGAAACTTCGTTGGGATATCAGAATAGTGCAGATTGGCACTTCATCACGACGAAGCAATATAACCGTTGGAGGCGTCCCGACCGTTAGAATGACGCTCCAAAATGGCTAGAAACGTAGTTATTGCCTGAATGTTCGCCATTGGACCATTGGGACTGTGCCATAATGGATGGAATTGCATTGATTGAGGTGTTCCTACCTGTTGGAAGAGTCTGTTACAACATTGTCTATTTATCCCGTCGAGCATTGCACCGAGAACACTTTTGCCAATTGTGATTATCTGAGCCCACAGAGAACTAGTTGCTTTCACACAGTTCTTATTGAGAGCTCGCCACCCATTATGTTACATTGAGTGTTTGCTCACCAACCTGAGATATCTGACCTCGAGCGTGCATGTCAGACGACATTAGCACAGTAGAAAATTTCATTGAAGAGATCCTAATAGACCACATGGCTGAAAAGGTGATGTCTGCAGGCATATAAGCTTCATCGATGCGAGGATTGGAAGCATCCCCGTCGACTACGCAGCATCGGTCTAGTCGACCTACTACTGAGAAACGTAGCAAGGATCGTGATGACTTGGCGAATGCGAAGCTCATCCCATCTATCATGCCCAACTATATCCTGCCTTTGGTTGGCATGGTTAGTCATGACAGTGTCCTGAGGGACTTCGAATACACCTTGATCACTGTGTACCTCCCGAAGGGGATACACGCAGTTGGACTGCAGTTGGGACAGATTATGACATTGCAGATCAGTGACTTCAACTTGGGAGATCACAAGAACTATGGAATTCTCAACCCACATAAGTATTTGACCAAGACAAAGGGGACGAAGTCGAAGATCATCCCCCATCCATGGACCATGGACATCGCGAGGTCAACCATCCTAAACGTAATGAAGATACCCCACTTTGGAAGGCATCAGGAGGTTAATGGGTTCGTTAAACTCATGTTGTCTTGCTTCCATGGTGGTTATTAGTGGTTGGACATACACATCACCGTAGATCCAGCGTCGATCCATCGGATCCCTGGATTAAGCATGCAAGGACAAGACCCACAAGACTTTTATCCAGGGATGGCTGCAGATTGCACCCTGGCGCAGAGAATCAAAGACACCTATGGCGATGTGGAGAAGGGGAAGCGAGGCTACAAGGTAGCTTCCATCCAAAACGGCGCAGTGAGCCTAGCCTGCCAGTTGATTGTTGGTAAGATACTAAGGAAGAACAGACCCACGCAGGTCACGGGATTGTTGTTGACCTCGTAGGAAAACGCATTGAAAGACTACAAATGAATTGGGTGAGCTACCTCGTTAACTAGTTAGAGAAAGGTTGTCACAAAGCTCAGGATCAAGGCTATGAGTTCCATTTCAGTTGGTTGTTGATCCTCATCGCCTTCATTGCTTGGGAGATGCCGAAAGGAGCGACCTTCCCTAAGATTGAGTCATTCGAACCCCTAGCTGTGAATTTCACTACGCTCTAGTACTCAAGCAACATGGCTAAGAAATGGAAGTCAAATGTAGTGTTCCACACCTATTACCTGCAGTTGAAGAGGGCTATTGAGTCCTTCCCTCGTATGACGTTGAACACCCTGCACAAGTTCAGGCCATCTGTGAATTTCCGCGTAGATAGACATTTTATTTATATCATTGCGCACGGAGACGAACATAAAGAAGAGCTCCTACTATAATCTCACTGAGGAGGACCTGGAAGAAATAACTAAGGAATGGTCCGCAGAGTTCCTTATACCAGTCAACCAGGCAGAACTGTCTGACCCTGACCTCATTGGCAGTCTCGTGGTCACTCGCGAAGAATATGATGCACCCAGCAGTAGCAGAAGGAAAAATAAGGAAGAGGTATAGGAGATGAACAATGCATAAGAAGAGACTGCTTCAGATTCACCTAGAGGGGGAGGAGGTGACGAAGTAAACAAGGAAGAGAACAACGAGAAAGAAGACAAACCGAAGCAGGGCAAAGTAACACCGCCTAAGGTCCCCCTTGATGAAGCTGAGACATCCAATAAAAGAAAGGTTTACCCCAAGAATCCAACATCACGGAAGAAGTCAAAAGCCAATAAACCATCATTTCAGACTGTGCTAACAGTGGATGACATTGACCTTATTATTGTTGCTGACACCTCGGAGGATATCTTGCAGTGAAGTGAAGCCAAACAGGAGACAATTTTTGACAGGATCGAAGTAGAGCTTAAAGGAGTACAGTAGGCTCTCTATTCAAGCCGCATAGTGTCTACTGCGCCACCACCACCAGAAGGAGCAGAGTTGGGAGATAAGCCTGCCCAGTTACGCAGATTAGCAGACTCGACAGAAGCTCGCCTTCACCGTGTCTAGGAGGAAAAAGAACAGGCCATAGAGGCCCTGAAGCAATCAAAAGAGGAAGCCATAGAGCAACGTCGGGTTTCCCAACAAGAAAAATACGACCTCCAGACAAAGTTTGCAGAGGATAGAGCGCAGATCTAGAAGGAGAAAGAACAGCTTCTCGCAGAGTGGATTGGAGTTAAAGAAGCAGTCACTAGAGCACTTTGCTCTGTGACCGGCTTATAACAGAGGGAAGAAGAATCCACTGAGAGGCAGGTGGGGAAGCTTGTTGAAGCCATTCGACAACTCCAAAAAGAGTAGTAGAACTAGAATTACAAGCAGTGCCAAGCACTCTGCAGGAAGTGTGAGACCAAAGGGAAGAAACTGCCTGGAGTGCAGTCCATAAAATCAAGGCATTGGCCTTAGAATGCAAATAGCTCAGCAATTGAAGTGCACAAACTTACGAGCACCTTGCAGAGGACCCTAAACTAAGGACACTGGAGTCACAACTCCAGGAGGCAAAGCAGCAGATAGCAACAATGTAAGCACAGTTGAAGCCATTGTCTGCGGTCGAGAGGTTGAAAAGGTCCCAAGAACAGTGCATGGTTGAGCAGCAGGTCCATGCCATCCAGAGTAAATTCATGGAAGTGACTCAGAATATCCAGCCAGTGTAGGACAAAGCTTGCACACTTTTTGAGGAGATTGAAGAACGAGGTGCAGAACTAGAACAAGTGGTCGCCATAGTAGAACAACACTTGGAAGGACCTTTTACAGAGAAGGTTCTTCAAGAGTGCGTCGAGAAGGAGGCTCTGGCGAAGCAATAGTTCAAGGCAGCTCGAGCCGAGCTCGAGGCCTTCGAGGCAGAGTTACTCAGATCTGAGTGACTCAAGATGAGTCACAGGTGAGTGTTGGGGGCTTGTTGGCCCTTGACCAAGTTTTGGATAACCTTGGTCATGTTTGACCATTTTTGGGACTTCAACAGGATGGTCGAAGGCGGAGCGCAAGGAGAAGTGGAGATCGTGGAATCTCACCCCCTTTTGCGGGATTTTTGGGTTTAGGGTTTATGTAAAGGGTATGGGATGTCGGCCCATGAGTTTACCCAGGTGTAGGCCCCATTTGCAATGTATAAAAATATATCTAGGTGGTGTAAGAAAGTAGTAGTAGTGAATGTTTGTGGCGTAGTGCGGAGCTAGAGGCTTTGTGCATACTATGTGTTAAGACTTGCAGAGCTAAGTGCAAATGATTGTAAGAAGCTGGTGTGCAGACTATGTAAGAAGGCTTTATGTTGTGACCTAACTCGGGGAAGGAGGATCTAGCGAGGTGAACGCAGATCTCCTGTCCTATGCGGAGTGGGTCTTGTGGCTCTCTGCATTGAACGAAGATAATAAATAGAAGAAGATTTGGTGGACGTAGCCCCACGCTGGGGGTGAACCACGTATATCCTGTGTTGTGGTTTCTTTGTGCATTATGCTTGTTATGTGAGTTATGCTTAGTGTAGCAATATATGTTAGATGCATCTGATATAGTAGCTTAGTTCTTATTGATGTGAATGAATGCTAGATCTGATCTATTTCTATATGCTAAGTGCTTGGATGTGTTAGATCTTGTTGAATACTGCGTTGTTCTGTAATTAGGATTTTCTCCTGCGAAGTGGATAAGAGTTAAATATTAATGAATGTTAACTGCTAAGTGCTCTGTTAAGTACTGTGATCACAAATCTGTGTCCCAGCTAGGTTGTAGACACTTGAGTCCTGCAACCACCCATGCCTCTACCTCGGGTGAGACTTCATCTGCTTCGCAGGTGTTGCCGAAAGGGTCGGTAGTTAGGGTTTTGTTGGTGCGTTGTTGAAGCATTGAACCTTGGGTCCGCCCCTATGCCAACATTGGGTACAACTATTAATTCTTATGGTGCATAGTTTGATTGTTTAATATTGGCTTTCTATGGACATCTCGGTGTCATGATAATTTTATTTGAAACCCTCCCATCTTAGCTCGAGGGATTTGAGGATCCTGAAGGATGACAAGTCTTGCACAAAAATAATGGGTTGTGGTCTTGTCGCAAGTGATCTACAAGAATGACCCAAGTTTAAGAAAAATGGTTACTCGTAGGGTGCTACTGCAAAAAACTTAGAATTCATGCTTTGCAATTATCCAAAAAGAATTGTCGTTGCAAGCTCCTCGTGTTAGATGTTGTAAGCCTTCGAGCTAATAAAATACCTTCTAATCATAATGGAGAAAGTACTCCTCACCACAGAGGTTGCATAGCCTCCTAGCCAAATAATAAAATACCTAATAATAATAATGGGGGAAATAAGGATGGTCGAGTGTGGCATTAAGATATGTGTCGGACTACAACGACATCCTCTCCTGAGCTAGAAATAATAAAGAACTCACATTGTTTAAAGGAACTGACATTGTATGCACATTTCTACTATGCATTAAGAAACAAGGTTAATTAAATAGGGAGAAGTAGAATTAGAATATAGCCTTGGGAGGATCCTTCACTCTAACATTTTCATGAATTGAATGTTTGATAGAGCTAGCACAATTTTCTACTCCCAACTTAACCAAAGAATAAATCACTAACTTAAGCTAGCAAATAATATTTTCTTCTGCATAGACCATTTGCACTTAGAAATTTGGGTGAAACATCTTGGTTGTTGGTATTAACACTGCAGGTGATTAATATGTTTGCAAGCCAATTGATCAACAATACTAGGATGTTGTTGTTAATGACCAATAGTGCAGCAATATGCATATGATTTGTTGTATTTTAATTAAGCGAAAAGCATTGTTTGTTTGGTACAACAGGAAAATGAGTAGTAATGTGAATTATCTCTTACCAATAGGCAGTGTATGTATTTAGATGTGAATTGGAAGTTATAGGCAACGATACACTCACATGAGCCATCATCATTCTTCAACAATTTGTATAGACATGTTGGGGTAGTTAACTACATAGTAAACGCCACTTAGTAATTTCCACAAGGAAATAGCTCTTAACAGGACATAAATTTTTAATTAGGAGGGTCACTAAACTCTTGTGTTCCTGTATTTGGAAGATTGGTAAAAACCATTTCTTTAAAATGGTAGAAACCATTTTTTTTAAATAAAAATATTGTTGGTAGATGTTATACATCCGTCGATGTCTATCGATAAGACCCTCGGGAACTTCCAAGTTCTACATAGATATAGACTCACTACTTTTGTTTAATTCATTCATATAAAATTTTATGTTTTTTTCTTCGGATTGGAGCATGAATGAAATGGAGCTCCTAAATGAAATTTTATTCTCCTCCAAACCTTAGCATGTATCTTGAACTTCACAACTTTGGCTTCCATTGGAGAGAAAGAGGGGTTCTTTTACATGCAGCGGGATAGAAAGTATAGGAAGGGAGATCGACCGAACAGGGTTACAACGTCTGGGTATTGGAAAGCTACAGGCACCGAATAGATGATTCACAACGAAATCTCTCGTTGCATCAGCTTGAAGAAAATGTTGGTATTTTACAAAGGAAAGGCACCCAAGGGGAAAAGGACGAGTTGGATCATGAATGAATATAGGCTGCCACAACTCGAAACCCAAAGAATTCAGAAGGTATTTATTCTAAATGACATGGTAATTTAACTTGCTTTTTCGGAGGTGATCAAATATATGTTTTTCGTCCAAGAGAAGAAATGTTCAGAGAGTTGATATCATATTTCTACCAAAGTGTAACCATAAAGGTTTGATAGCAACCCGATAATGAATCGTAGTTGAAACAAAGGGAGATTCAAACAACTAACCTGAGCACCTGCGTGGGACTGCAAAATTAGGTATCTAACATGCATGTGCTCCCATCTGCATAATTGAACCTCTTGTACCGATAGAAGACAAAAGAACAAAAATTTAGAGCCTGTAACACCAAAGCATAGAACCTATAACATCAGAGCAGGAGAAGGAACAGGGGAGTCATAGTGTAGGTAGGAGAGTTCAAAGCAAGGCGTACAGATCAATTCGAACATAGGGAGAGGCAAGGTGGCAGTGCATTAAGTGCATGTCACCAAACTCCCTGCAGCCAACAGAGGAAGACGACGTCGTGACAGACAGGAGAAAACGTTAATGGAGCTACCCTTGCTAACGAAGATGTGGAGATGGAAAAGCCAAAAGGTGGGATATGGGTTTGTTGACCAACGATTTTGTCGGAGATGTGACGTTCGACGGTGGTCGACAAACTCAAAATGTAGAATGTTTAGCTTACTCCTTATTAAATAGGAAAAAAAATCCAAATAAATTTAATGCACACTGACCAAAGTTTAATAGCAAGTTCCAAAAAAATCTAAAGTTCAATAGCAAGTTCCAAAAAAATCTATGGTATATAGTTTAAATGTGGAGAGTTTTTTACATTATTTTTCATCCATTAGAGTTAAAAGACTAATACTATAATAATAATAATGTCATGGTCAAGCTAGACATCAAATTGATATATGAAACCTCCTTGTTTGTGGGATAAGGGACCCCTCCGTGTAACTATTTAGTGCTAAAGTCTATGAAGGTATGTATACCCTACTTCCTACTAGATTTGATCTAGTAACCTCCAAGAAAGAAATACATATAACATATACAACATGTAACACTAGTATGTTAGTTGTATAATTAAAATTCTTATGCAACTTCAAAATATGACATGTGACACTCAATTACATGATACTACATATATATAATTAGTTAATAGATCATATACATATTAAACCTTGATATTTATTTGTATTAATTAATATATATTTTTATTATATATATATATATATGAAAAAGTACACATCCAAAGCATTTTAAATAACAAGGGAATTAGTTGCTAAGCAGCTAGTCCTTACCTTGTTGAACAAATTAGGTAAGTGGCGCAGAGAACGTGTTGCCTTAATTTCTCTGCTTTCAATTTCTCCAAGCCTGAGCAAGTCGATGAATGACTACTTATTGCTCGGGCCTAATATGATATGATATATTACTGCGTACTTAGCTATGGTATAACCCTAATTTATAAATAAAATTATGTTGATCTTTAAGGATATTTATAATAGGTATAATACTAATAATTAAGTTTTTATATAATATAGTTAACCTATGATGACATAATATACTACTATTAAAATATTAAAGATAACATTAGCACTATAATAAAATAAAATAAGGTATTAACTAATATTAACGTAATAGGTAAAATGAATATCTCAAATATACATATACACCAAGGATACAAACATAATATCTGATTTAATATAAACAATATTAAAGATAACGTTAGCAATATAATAAAATAAAATATTAACTAATATTAATGTAATAGGTCAAATGAATATCTCAAATATACATATACACCAAGGATACAAACATAATATCTGATTTAATATAAACTTGTATAAACAATTGCTATTTTAATTATGTATATATAATAGGTTATTAAGTATAGTATTTAATATAGCCTATAATAACTAAAG
>JASDQU010737325.1:232201-245732 GCA_032191745.1 Picea mariana
GTTTGCAACTATACTTCTTTATACCATTCACAAAACTGCATTTTCTCATACTACAACATTAGAATGTTGTTCTAATCGTACTTCAACATTCGAATACTTTTGCCTTTTGAACATGCTTCCATTTTCTTGCATTAAATTTGGCAGGGACTACGCTGCTTCGCTGCCCTTGTTTTTAATGTATAAATTAATTCAGCATTCTCAAAAACTTGAAACACTCAAAATATGTCATTTAAATCACTAAAATATAAAATTTATAAAGAGGAAAAACGTAAAAAATTCAAACTATGTCAAATGATATTCTAACCATTCTACCTTTTCTGATATTTTTATCACTATCAACGAAATATAACTGGGAATCAAAAGTAACATAAGGGGATAAGAATGATGGGGTTTCTGCTTTTTCGACATCTATCAACGAAATATAACTTGGAGCTAAAAGTAGCATGGGGGATAAGAATGATGGCGTTTGAAGGGTATGTTGCTCAAGGCGCGCAGCACATAATATGATGGGATGGTTATTCTCATCCCCATACATACATATATGAACCATGAACCATGCGTTAGGCGGACTTAGTTAATAATCCGCATCGTTAAAGAGGCGTGAGCCCGCCAATTTCGCCGCTGATTTTCGTTTTCTTTAATGGTTTGTCTCAAAACGTAGGGCCTCTCTATCTAGTCTGACTGAAATTAACTGGCCGTTATATCCGCCACGTCAACAAATTTAGTTTTTAAATTAAATATAGACGCTTCTAGATTCTCGAATTGTGGAGAAGCGAATGGATGACGTGGACGGGGAGAGGTACTTGCGGTCTCGTTGACGGCGGCTTGCGTAGAAGAAATGGAGAGCAAATTTGAAATAACTGTTTTACTTTCCGAAATTATTATAGTTGTATATTCACTAATTTTGATGTCATGATTTTAATTATATATAAATAAAAAATACAATAGTTAAACTACCCGCAAAACAATAATATGTAAACTGAATTTATCAACTTTTTAATAATTGTTTAGGCATTTTTGAGATTGTGCCATGGTTATCTTCACGATATTTTAGTAATTGTAAGATCGATGAAAATCTGTTGTTAAAATAGTAATTCAAAATTCAAATATCATATTATAATTTTAATTTTATCATTAGTTTAAATGTTTTGTTTTTATTTTTAATATTTTTTAGATATATATCTGAATGATTACTTTTGTATAGTTCAAATGTTATAAATTTTTTTTCAATATGTTAAATTTATTTCTACATTAAAAAATACAATTTAAATAACATAAATTTATAGTTTTTAAAAATTTAAATTATTAAATTCCTAAAAAAATCATAAAACAGTTAGACAAAGCCATAATTTTATAATTTATATTTATTGAAAAGTTTTCAAATATGGTATTGTATTTTTATGTTTAACTCTTCGAAGTGATGAAAGGGGAAATTGGTTAGGAAAGTAAATCATCATCCTATATCATGCAATGGTTGTAGTCTTCTATATTTCGGCTTGCATGTTTTCATGTTCTATGTGTGATTATCGCAACGAGGCATTTTGTGTTTGTTGAAAACATTTGTATGCCATTAATATTGCAAGACAACATGGTAGTTGTTACCGAGTGGAGCTCAGTTAATTTGCAATGAGGGATGAACGTTTGCACAAGATTATATAGGAAAAAGGACTTGATGAAAGGGGCATATTGTACCTCAAGAACAAAATTCATCTTGTTCACTAACATATATTTTTCGTGTTTCAAGAGAGTAGCATAATTTTAGCCAATTTTCACTATTAATTTGTAATATGTATTATATTAGTAGTAAAATGAAAAACAACAAGAATGCACGAGAAAACATAGATATATAATAAAAACTAACTTTATGATTTAAAGAGTGGTGAAAACATTGTAAAGATACAATGGTGAAAATGGTGGTAGCTATGTATGAGAAGATATGTATCTACTACATCTATTTGCAAAAAACTCATAACAAAAGGCTTAAACTATATTTTATATAATTCCCTAAATATTAAGAGGCAAAAAAACATAGATATATAATAAAAACCAACTTTATGATTTAAAGAGTGGTGAAAACATTGTAAAGATACAATGGTGAAAATGGTGGTAGCTATGTATGAGAAGATATGTCTCTACAACATTCATTTGCAAAAAACTCATCACAAAAGGTTTAAACTATATTTTATATAATTCCCTAAATATTAGGAGGCAAAAACCCTACTATGCAAGAAGCTTGTATACAAGGCATTTTTGTGCCCATGTGAACAACAATTTTAGTTACCAAATACATCATCATGTGACCACATTTTAGTCTAGAGTAGGCCTATTATCTAATTAATGAAGTAGACCTTTAAACTCATAGTTCTTCGTCAAAACCCAAGGTATTCTTCTTTTAGAATGATTCACCCTATTCCTAGGCTAACATTCACTTATGTAACATACACATATCCTACTTATGAGAATCAAGGTATAATTTGAGTTGCAAAGTTGAAGTAAATTTTTCTATAACCATTTCTTGTTTGTTTGTCTGTAAATTCTGTTCTTAGATTCGTGAAGGGGATGAATACCAAAGAACTTGGAAGATTGTAGTTTTTTGCTCATTCCATTGAATACTTGATGCAAATGATAGAAGACACATAGAAATTGTTGTAATCTAATGGATCACATAGTAAAGTTGTTACCAGTAGTCACTCAACCATAATATATGTTATGAACCAAGTGCCTAGAAAATGATAAAAAAATCAATAATTACAGTCCACTTCGAGGGAGAAACCTCCTTTTACAATATATCCAATTCACAAGAAAAAATATGATTATGCTAAGACTAGGTCTCCTTGGTATATGTATAGCAGAGAAAGGGTACAATTATAATGAAAGGGTACAAAGAAAGGTTCTAGCCTACTGTTGAGATAAAACATTGGTTTACGGTCTTAAGGTCAACTTCACAAGGATATGAACCCCCCTGCGTTTTTGGAGAGGTGGTACTCCTCTTGTTCTCATGATTCTAAGAAAATAAAACGAAACAAAACAAAGTCTGAGAAGGACCAGACTTAATATTTACATTCACATTCAAGGAAAACAACACATGAGATTTGGGACCAAGTGTTAAAAGAAACTCATATGTACAATATCTATAATGTGAATAGATAAGATGCATACATAATATAAAGGATTGATGTATCCATCACAACATTCATCATAACACTTAACAATACAAAAAATAGAGAGAAAAAGAAATGGACTGCAAATAATAGAGAGTTTTAAATTATATTTCGATAATGCACCAAAATGATTATGATAAATATAACATTTGGTAACTCAAGCTTCTGGTCAAAGTCTTTGAGAATACAACAATGTAATATCCCAAGTAGCTCTCTCAGAGTCTAAATAATAATAATGAGTCTTTAAATACAAAGTAAATGCCTTTAAATAAAGTAAAATGTGTTCGCCCTTGAAAGGGGTCTGGGATTGGTTCTAGCAGACCATAAAATGAAAAGACCTGGAAGATAAGAGAAGGACAACCAAGAATCAACCTAAATCGCATAGAAAATAGAGTAGACAAAGACAAGGTGATAAATTATTCTAGCGAAAATGGACATAAGGAAAACTAAAGAGTAGAGTTTATGTTCAACTCACTATGTTGGAGAAATCTCATATCCTTCACTTGCTTGCAGGGCTCCTTTGTTGACATCTGTTGTGGTTGAGGTGGCATAAATTCTCTAACTGTTTCTAGATTTTCTGGTTCAGTAATTTCAATTAACACCTTTTTCAATCATTCCTCAATGTACTCTCTCAAAGGTGCCACAACGATTTCATGTTTGGTTTTAATCTCAAATAACTATCTTTCGAATTCCCTCAGTTCTAGTTTTGATTGATGCAATGTCTTGTCCACCTCATCTTTTATGTTGATATACCAAACCAACCATCTTTCAACTTCATCCTCGAAAAATTCTATGGTTTTGGTAAATTCATTAGCCCAAGCAAATTTTAATGCTTTATGTTGTCCCATTAAAAATTCTTTGGTTAAGATCATCGTATCCATCAATAAATAGAGACCATTTAATTCCTTGGTAATACCCACAAGCTTAAGAAATAAATCACTCTTTTTATTCCTTAGGGCCTTAGTTTCATTAATCATTTATCTTAACTCTTTAATTCTCCTTAATGGACAAGCATTAATTTGCTTCATACGATAAGGCGAAGGAACTTTTTGCTCCTTTATCCAGGCTTCATTTAAACCGAAAACTTTAATTGAAAATGTATTTACAGCTTCCTTCAAACATACTTCATCATTCTCCAAATCATTTTGCGGATATTCTTCGAAATTCTCTATTTTGGAGGAAAAGCTAGCAATATTTTGAGAAAGCTCCCAAATATCCTGAATTATATCAACCCTTTTTTGTATGGAATCACCAACACACTTTCTTACAGGCTACAATAAACTTGATGAACCTTTGTATTTCATACTTCTTTCTGGGATCTCCTCCAATTCAAGTATAGGTTGCATAGAACTTGAATGTTCTGGGAACAATGGTGTTGGTACCATAGCAAGTTCTAATCCTTTTACTCTTTTCTTTAGTTCCAAATTATCTTTCTCCATTTTGTCAATTGAATGTCTTAATGCATCTCCAGTAGCTCCATGAAAATATGCAATTTTAGATGGTTCCACTCCATCCAAGTCAATAGAATATTTTCATCATTCAGATGAATTTTTATTCTTGGTATTAACCTTTTCTAATAGTATATTTATGGTTTAACGATTGTAAGTCATGTGGTGCAAAGTGACAGTGTCCTCTTCAAATATCTTAGGATCTTGAGTCATAATATCATCAACTATTTCTCTTGTCTCTAACAACCTTTGTATAGACCAGTTAGGTTCTTCAATGATTCTGTCCATGTCCATAGCATGGGGACTTTCCTGGTCTCCTAGTGTGTTTAATTCCACTAATGACAATTTTCATTTTCGTTTTATAGGAGTGTGTGCAACATGTGTTTTGTTAAGGCTCTTCCTTGGTGGGTTTTCATCTCCACCATCATCTGAGCCTCCAACTGGTGCTTCTCTAGTATCCATTCCACTGGTTCTGTTCTTCATTCTTGATGGAGTGCTTCTTTGAGACATTGCCGACAAGTTAGGGATTTGATTTGTTGTTTCTCTACCATGTTGTTTGTATCCCTCATTTGTACTATTTATTTCTCCTATATTCTCTAAATTTTGGTAGGCTGCTAGTTCTTGGAGATCCAAATTATCTCCGCCACCTTCTTGGAATTGTTCAATTATGATAAAGTGTGAAGCATACCCGACAAACTGCATATGTGTAGTGAATTTTCTATCTATGTCAAAACCTTCGACAATTTAATCTTCCTTCAAATCCATGTGTTCATGATGTTATGAAAAATCATTTAGGTGAGTTATGTGTTTAACAATGCAATCCCCAATTTTCCATGGTAGGGGTATAAATTGTTTTTTCATTTTTTTCATGGAAGAAATGGGCCCAAGTTTTGTATTACCTGCATACTTCTCCAACAGACAGTTTATCTGATGTATTAAATGGTAAGAGGAAAGGTTTCTCCTTACTCCCAAATACTCTAATTATAGTGATTTCTTCAGTCAACTCATAAATCCCTTTTCCAGTGAGGAAGGGAGTTGCTTCTAAGGATAGCCTTGATGTGCTCTATCCAAATATTAACCTTTTGAATTATGAGATGAAATTGTTGTGGACTCGGTAAAAACCGTATTGGACTTTATGTCTGCACGAAATTGAATACCACACATAAACTGAATGTAACTTAAAATCCACATGTTTGGCGCTAGGAAAATCTTCAAAAACATGGCCATAAGAAATGACGAAAATGAGGTAAGAAGCCATATAGAATTTATGGTTATTTTTTAGGTTATTCAACTAGAAAGAAATTTCACTTGAAATGAGATAACCCCAATTGATGATAGCTTTTTCATGCAAGGCATAATGCATAGAATATATGACATTTATTGTTAGAAACATAGTAGATTCAAATCCGAGAATGCGAGCAAATAGCCAAGCAAATTCTTTGTATGGGTATTTTAGCAAGTTTACCTCGATTCTAGAATTACTAGGATTGTAGGTTGGATCTTCCAAATAATTTCTCAACAGTTTGTTCCCTCCCTTATGCTACTTCAAAAATTCACCAGCTTCCTTTCTCTTGAATCACATAGTTCGCGCGGGTAGTCGTAACATTTTATAAAATGTTGAAGGAGCTAAAGAAATGGGTTGATGACCTTGCATTTGAATTATTGTTCATTCATAAAAAAAATTATTTGTACACCACTGAACGATCTCTTTCATATCAGTTACTTCTGGAACACATCCTGCTAATGTGATTCCTGAGGTCCAGATTGGGTTCACCTTCTTCTCATCTAGATGAATATTTTTGTAGTACTTATATGCCCTGGACCACTGGAACTATTGATCTTCGCGACCAAGTGTGTTCAATGTATCTCCAAAAAATACTTACTTCTTCTTACTTGACATATTTTCTTCTTTTTGCAAAGGTGGCGCCACTGTTGATACTTACAGGTTGACATTTTTATTTTATTTAAATTCCACTATGTACTGCCTTGGTAACTCAACCAGTTGTAGATCATGATTTAAATGTCATCACTTGTCATGTGAATTGGATTTATTGCAATCCTTAATCATTGCATTGTTCATTAATAACGACATTATGCTTATTCGGGTCATAGATGATGTGGAAAGGGGAATTAATTTGATGAGAAATGGAGATGTGATGGTATGATAAATGTTAAGGGTTAAGTATGGAGGTGTAAAATGATGTATGGGAAATGTTACGAAAATTGTCGGGTTGCAAGGTTGCGAGGTTAAACGCTTGTGAAACAATCTTCAAGAAACGGTGATGATGACCGCATTGAGATTTCAAAATATGGTAGTGTTGGAAGAAATAATTTCTTGCGGGGTTGGACACCTACGAGTCATATAAAAGTGATGAGTATTAAGGAGATTCGCTCTACAATGAAAAAATGGCTAAGTATGAAAAAAAAGTGAAAAGTGGATGCAGACCTGTGGATTTGCAGAGATGGAAACTTATGAAAGGATTTAGGGATGGTATGTGGCTTTGCATCCACATTGCTTGAATTTTGACTAAGTACCAAAAGAAAATGAAAAAGGAAACGAAGTAAGAGTCTTGGTGAGTGCAGGGTTGCAGACCTGAGTAATTCAATTTTTTTTTAAGCAATGTTATGTAGCTCCACATCCTCATCATTTGTAAAAACTATTAAGTTCTTGGAGGTTTTTTTATGTAAGAGAAGAAAAGTAAAGAAAAACAAGCTAATAAAAATTTAAAATAAATCCTAAGAGTGGATGAATGACAATACTAGACCAGTCGAAAGTATGGATCAACATCTACCTACTAATATAAAAAATAAACTAATAATGAATGCTTATTAGGGCCATAACTATTAGGATCCGACCCTAACCTCTCTTAGTTGGTCATTAATTAGCATAATATATTTTTCATGTAATTAAGACTGACATTAGTTAATAAGGCCTATTAAATAAAGGTGAACAAGTCAATGTAAGAAGACCTAATAGAAGCTTCCGCTTCTAGAAATATTTTCCTCTAGAATGTTCTTTAGAAGATAGAATTAGTATAAATAAGAGTAGGAGGTATGGGAAAGTTTGTCTTGAGTATTATTGTAAGATATCTTTGCTCATTTTGGAGGTTTCCGCCTCAAAGAGGCAAGTGAACAAAGTTTTTTTTGTGCTATCAATCTTATATTTCTACTCTCTACTGAATGTTCTTGTTATTCTTGGGGTATATTTTCTTGTTGTGTTATTTGTTTCAGGTTAAGAATATTAAAAGTGGTATCATAGCTCTTTCCTGGGCTAGCATGCACGCATTTGTTTTAGAAATTTGTAAGCTAGAGATATGTTCTAGTGTCTTTAAACTACAAAGATCTTGTCAATAAATGTTTGGAAACCTACTTGCATTGTTTTTCTTTGGACAAACAACATCAATGGGTGCAATGGTTACCCTTGGCAGAATGTTGGTACAACACTTTCTATCATACAACAACTAAAATGACATCATATGAAACGGTGTATGACCAACAATCACCTACACTAAATTCTTATATTCTAGGAACATCAAAGTTCTAGGCTATTGATAAGTTGCTACAAGGTAGAACAACTACCCTCGCGACTCTGAAGGATAATCTCCACATGGCCCAAAATCATATGAAGAAACAAGATAACCAACAATGTTTCGAATGAGTTTTCCAAGAAGGTGTTCAAGTGTTTCTCAGACTCCAACCTTAATAGAAAACATCACTCAAATCCCATGGCCACCACAAGTTGGAACCCAAATTTTATGTCCCTGTTGACATTTGAATCCATTAGGATCGAAATGACAACCTCACGAGGATATGAATCCCCCTGCATTTTTATAGAGACGATACTCCTCTTTGGATAAAAGATATATCTATGATATCTTGGATTAGGAGAATGCTAAGACAACAAATCCTAGATCCTTATTTCTTGGATTTATTCAAACAAATGGTTCTTCAATAACCTGATCTGATCTTTATGTGCAACAAGTTGTTTTTTAACAATAAAAACATTGAAGGAGGGTTTCAATATCATAAAATCTTCGAGGTTAGCATCAAATACACAACCTTCTTAATCACTTACAACTATATCCATATATTCTTTAGGAGAAATAGGAGAGAATTTTTTTATCATCTCAAAGAATTTTAAAAGAGTGTAACAATTATAACAAAAGAGAATTTGATAAGTCAATTTCAAATATCTCATACTCAAGATTCAAAGTTACAAGATACGATTCAAATAAACCCCGATGTAATTCTTTGGGGATTTTTATTCATGAAAGATGATTTTCATTATAAAATATCTGACAATCATATATATGGTTGTAAATACTCCATGATCATATAAGAAAAGCCTTTTGAAGAACACAAGAAGAACACTGAAGACTCAACCTCATGATTGGTTCAAAAATACAAAAATGAAGCCATGAGAAATCTGCTTAGAAGAAAAAAAAAAGTGGAGAAGATAGAGATTTCTCTTCGTTGATTGGAAGCTTGGATGTATATTCATGGATGTACCTTATTCTTCTTCTAATATTCTGCCCCTTCCCCTCTGATAATTTTGATTATGGAACCCTTGATGAAGTCCTCCTCTTTTTAAAATTAGATCTTCTGACTACTTGAGTAGTTAGGGATTTTCCTTTCTTGAATTTCCCATACAATTATTATTTAAGTATTCACTTTAATTAATTCCTAATTAATGAACTTACATCATTAATATTCACATCTTTCAAATGGGTCCCTTTCCATTTTTAATAAAAGTTTTCATATAAACTTTTATTTTCAAAATTTAATTATTTGTCTTTTTAAAGAGGGGGACTGTGTTTTAATTTTATGGAAGTTAAAATCAACCTTTCAACCATGGAAACCAATTTATGTGTGATCTCCATCATCTTATATTTCCAACTATATAATTTTTTCCCAAATTCGACTCTCGGACCTCAAGATATGACCTCGTGAAGTTAAGTTGTCAAGTAGGCTCATCACAAAACAAGCTGACTGTTCTTTTAATTTATGGGGAAAATATATCCATTTTCAATCCTTGAAACATGTACCAACCTCTTCTTAATCGAAATATCTTTCCAATGGTATAAAATTTGTGTGATTTCTCTGCCCAAAGCTCAAGTTATGGCCTCTGCAAGATCATTACTCAATGATCGTCGATCACATGTCTTGGGGCAATCTTAGCCCTTGATTTGTATTTCATTTTTTCCCTCTTATGAATTCGAATTTTTGTGTTGAAAATGTTATCCCATATGCATGGTATTATAAAATTATTAATGGTATATAATATGAAGTGTAAATTACACTTAACAAGGAACATTAAGAGAGAAGACTATAGATCTTAAAGGGTTTGATCTCCCTTGAGAAAATTGATTAAATAATAATAATTTTGACAAAAATTATACTTCACCTACTCTTAGTCAGAATATGATTCAACTATCCACATATCACCACAAGTCATCACCTAATAAGTCACCATCAACTGCCTCATGTCACAAGTTAATTGGCTATCACATTCCCATAGGTTGCCACATGTCCTCATGTGGTTGGATATAGATCTGCCACATATGTCCAATAAAGATATTCCATGTGGCACCATTAATAATTTTCCATGTGTCTCCCTTCATGATCTTCCATTTGTAAGAGTTTCATTCGTAACACGTGTCCTGCTCATATTGGTTCATGGTTTGAAAGGTGAAGACATTAGAATATTGGTTAAGTATGGGGAGGGATTCATGAGAGTTTAAGGAAGGTGAAAGTAGTGGGTAGTTAGGGAGGGGGGAATTTTGTAGGCGGAGGTGGGATAAGGGTGAATTAGGGTGAGTTAGGGGGGGGATGAGTATGGCGGGAAGATGAAGAAGGGGGTGAGGACTGAGGGAGGTAAGGGATAATAAGTGAGTTCACCCGCCGAAGAATCAAATAATATTAAGTATTGAAAGAGGGGGGAAATAAGGGGAGTGGATGGAGTGTAGGGTTGGTGAGTGAAAGATGTGAGGGGGTGGGGAAAATAATTGAGTAAAATAAAGTGGACTGTAACATACCCACTACCTAAATCAAAATTTTCCAGTCCTCTGTTGGACTCGAACCCCTAAATAACCATGGAGATCCAACGTAAACTGGATCTTTCTCTTTTCTTCCCCATTCTCAGGTGATCGCAGGTCATGATCACGGTTCAGTCTGAACGTAGTGCCTATTTGTATTTCATGCTCCGGTGCCGTAGTAATGTCCAAACATTAGACTCTACAACCACCGAAGCCCGCCAGGGCTAACATGCGTCCCATAGGGATGAATTCCCATGGGGTCAGGGAATGGCCAATAGGAATAAACTTTAATGGGGGTAGAGAACATCAAATGAGAAACGCCCATTACACGGTTAGGTGGTATACGGGTAGCAGGGGGAACGTGACACGGTGGACGTCATGACAGGGAGGGGCCCCACTTCACACGCCACACTATTCCGGTCCCCCCCTGTTAAAGGCAGAATGGCAAGAGGGGTCCGGAATCCACCTGGAAGCCGTTGATCATGATGAGTAAATCTCGACCGTTCGAGAGTTGCACGTCCAATTCCGGAACCCCCCCCCCCCCTACTGCTAAAGGAAGAACAGTAAGGGGGCTCCAGAATGGAACCTCAGTCGTAGATCTGGACGGGTGGACTTTGGCCGTCCAGATCTGCTTTCCACTTATTCTAAAGCATATTCACGTCCTGGCTTAAGTTGATGTCTCACCTCCACATCTAACGGTCATTACAGACCCGGAGATCCTCCGAAAGAATCTCTTCCGTCCATTGGGGTTTTGACACTCGTGATGTCCCAACAATTTGGTTCACCGATCCCCGAATCTTGATACGCTCCTCTGCTGCCTTAGCCTCCCGAGCTAAGTCTTTAATCCACGTGACCTCTATCTCGCAAGACCGCAGCCTTGTCCCTCATCGGGGCTTCGGGGTTTTTAATGCCAAAGTGCATATGTCCACGGGATTCCCGATTCCTCGAATCCCGACTCTCCGGTTTGTTGACAGTTGGCCCCTCACGGTGGCACTATCCTCCTTCTTTGATGTGTAGACAGCTGGCCCCCACTCATCGGGGTTTCGCATTTCATGATTCCAAGGCGCACCGATAACTTGTCCCCGGGATCTCCGATATCCCGATGAGCCAAACTCCAATGGACGGCCTCCTCGTCGGGACTTTCCCCGATGGCCTAGATCTCTGCCACGCGTCCCCACAAGCGGATGGTCCCGATCCAATCTCACGCTTTCGCGACTTCTGGTGCTTTAGAAGTCTTGCCTTCCAAACCTCCGATATGCCGATGGGCTCTTGATCTTCGCCACGTGTCCTCACAAACGGGTGGCTCTGATCTCGTCGGGATTTCGAGACTTGTGATGTCCCAACCCCTTCGACCTCAGGAATTCCGATTTCCTGATGCTGAATATCCCGACTCTCTATGGATTTATGACACGCGTCCCAAACGGATGGATGCTCTAGATGAACTCTCGGGGTTCACGACTTATAGCGTCCCGATTCCCTCGACCTCAGGATCTCTGATATCCCGATGGCCAATATCCCAACTCTTTCCCGATCTCTGACACCTGTCCTAAAGGGGGACGGTTCAGGTTAACCCTCGAGCTTTGCCAAACGCCAACCCAAAAGGTACTTACCTGTCTTATCCGACAGCTGACGGGTAATCGGACCAAGATCTAACGGTCTAGATCCGTTCTTTCTGCACACACTCCAGAGACTAAACTCCGAGCATCTTGACCCGATCCAACGGCCGACGGGATTTCTGATGAGATCCAACGGCTCAGATTGTCCCACCTTGTGCATTCCTCCACTACTTCGTGGATGTGGAAAGATCCATGGTCCAAATGTTCTCCTGGGTCTTGGAATCTACGATCCCGATTTCCTCGTTGTTCATGAAGATAGAGGGAAAAAGGGCAAGGTATATAATGCTCTCGTTACTTCCGTCAATCTAACAGTCGTGAATGGCTATGGGTCACCCGACGAAATCTCATTCGTCGATTTGTTACATATCCCTACACTGCTACCTCGGAACCTTAAGAGGGTCACTCCTCCTCGTACAGGGTTAATAAAACTTGTGCGTTCAAGTCCCTTTTTTGGGTTCTTGGTGAACCTTTCTAAGGAGGAAATCTCTGTGAAGAGATCTATACCGGGGCATTTCCGTAGGTAGATACGGGTAAACAGCTTCCCGAGAATGGGCTGGAGGCCTAACTTAGTTCGACTCATGCCAAATTAAATTCATGTATCAACATAAGCCATGCGTGGTCTTTCTGTTATAAGCATATATCTAACATTACTTATCAAAACACTACACAGGCATTCTTATACTGTAATTGTTCACCATTTCACAGTTTATGAGCATATATGTCATCATATGAATTTCAAGATGCAATATGAACAAAACACTTATCAGAAATAACTTCAGAAGTGGGTGCAACTACTGAGAGGGGTGCTCGTTTCCACCCAAGCGTAGGCGTAGTGACTCCCAACGGATTTACCACTAGCCACCCCCGAGCTGAGCCCATGATGCCCTGAGACTGCGTCTCTCTGTTTTCCAGTGACCAGGAGTGAAGGTTGAAATCCTTCCTCTCTACTATCACTCACTCTGTGTAATGCCAGAGTTCCCCTCGCGACTGCCCTTTCAATCGCTTCTGCCATACACCTTATCCTCTCACGAGGTTGCGTGTGGCACGATTACCCTCGCGTCGATCAGGCCTGAAGGGCTCTACGGATGGGCGGTTCACCATCCCATCCCTCATCAAGCCATCCACCTACCAGTCTGCGAGCCATTAAATTTCAGGGCCAGCGAGCCGCTTTTGGTTCTCCGGGCCAGTGGAGTCCAAATACGGTATTTTATTCTTGGTGGAAGTTAACGCCACCTTTTCAGGTGCCTTCCACAACCATCGTGGTCTCTTTT
>JASDQU010737325.1:246189-256595 GCA_032191745.1 Picea mariana
GCCAACCCCTAACCGCCTAGGCACCTGGGCATATGGGTCATACGACCACTCGTTTGGAAAAAAGGGGCTAACGGTCAAAACCGTGCCAACCGTTCAAAATTCCTGTGCGCAAACTTCCGTATAGCATAAGGGTCATATGCAATAGATATGTGACCGTGGGCTGGGCCTGTTGCAATGCAACTCCCGTATATATATAAACAATGGTTATATATTATATAACCAAACCACGGCTTAGTATTAAAACCTCGCGCCATATATATTATACCACGGTTATATGTAATGTGTTGAAACCACGGGTCGGGGCTAGGCCCCGGCCCGACCCCCGCGCCAATGTACAAAAGTGTAAACATAAATATTTCAAAACTCATATATATATCAAGTGACACGGTGTGATATGTTGGTTGGTCGGACTTTGCAAAGGTATTATGCGGTGGGGAGGTCCGGGGGTCGAACCCCACGGACTCCATTAGTTTTACATAGCAACTATGAACCAATAAAGGGGTGCCACATGGAAGCCCATGTTTGGGCCACGTGGCACCTTACCATTAGCCAATGAAATGCCACATGTCACCATCTGATTCGACAACTGCCAACCAATAAAAAAAATTCACGTCACTCTTGCCACATCATCGTACGGTATGTACGGCCCTGCCACGTCAGCCCGTACGGACTGTACGGACTATACAGTCAGCACCAAAATTTTTACCTGTTTGACTTGAAGAACAGACTGCAATATCTCTCATTCCCGACGTCTGTTTGAGACTAAACAAGTTGCGTTAGGTTCACAACGACGAGGCCTATGCTCTCATCCAGTTTGAAGTGTTTCCTAGCACTTTGAATTTTTGAGCAAAATTTGATCCCCTGATCAGTTGTAGCCTCCTTCTGGTTGTAGCTAGAGAATTGGGGAGTTGGAGATTCCATTAGGTTGTAACCTGAGAAACTAGGGGGTTGGAGCCTCCTTCCAGTTGCAGCTGGAAAACAAAGGAATTTGGTGCTTCCAATGAATGTAATTCTTCAAGACATATAAGAAAAATCATTCTTTGGTTTTCTCTCGATTTGGGTTTCCACGTAAAACATTGTTGTATTGTGTATGTGTGTGATTGTTTATTTCTTACTGGTCATTATTAGATAATAATTCTACATTGATATAACATTTGAAGAAAAAGGATTATAATTATGCTATTACTGATTCACCCCCCCTCTCAGTAATCCAACAGTACCGACATTATTACAAGGTTAATATTTCCACTATGTAATATTATTCCAAAACTTAAATAACTTTAAATTATTTATCCTTACTCTTCATTCTGGAATCTGGTAGTTACTTATCTAATTTCACCTTGTTCGTATGAAATAAAGGAACAGAGATTTAAGTACCCAAAAACCTATTATGATCTCGTTTTTTCTTTATCATCAACCTATAGTTTTATATAGTTAGGAGGGTAGTATATCGCAACCTTATATGTGATCTGAATTAGGAAATTATGTGGAATTACGTTTTTTTATATTGTGGGTTCTTTATAATTTCGATTAATAAGATATTAAGAATGCTTCTTGTTTACTTCCTTCTGAAATATTTGGTTACCATAATCTAATGATGGGACCCTTGTTTGTTGCGAGGGTACCCATCAGGCAATCTTTGGTCCACTCCTCCCCTTCGGACCTGTGGACGATTTTCCTCATCGACGCAAATGGAAGAAAAGGCAAATCTTCCCCAAATCACAAGCTAAGTAAAGTCCATATATTACATCTGCAATATTTTCATTTCATAAATTCATCTCGATAATTATTCTATATTCAATGTTTAACTTTTGTTGACCTCTATATTAACATTAATCATAAATTCTTGATTTCCTTGCAGGACTTTAAACATTCGCAGTCTCCGGATCGAGGACAACGCCTTGCGCGGAAAAAGGTATTTGGGTTCTGAATTCTAATGTTAGTTTGAAGGTTCAGACCTGTTTTTCAAGTGGTATTGGATCCTTACTTAGGGTACTATGTTTGCAAGGACTTGGATCCCATGCCTCTAGCTATATAGATCGTTTATTTTCTTATTGTAATAAAATGCACAGATTTTTTTATAACTCAAACGAATTATTGTTATATATTGAGTAGCTTCTGGAATAAATATTGCATAACAATTGGAACTTTGTTTATAGTCTTACTGTGGTAAGGATGAATTGTAAATTCCTTAGGATTTTGGCACAATCTTATCAATGGACGATTACCTAAAAATTCATGAGGCCCAAGTGTCTAAAATCTTCTTGTGTATGAGTGTTAAATTGTTTAATTGACACTAAAATTATGTATGAGCAGTAGCATATACATATATGTATTTCTATTCTTGTATTCATTCTGAATTTCACTTTGGTATTTTTAGAATATAACATTCCTTAGATATTTATATAGCTATGTGTATTTAAATCAACAACAATATATATATATATATATATATATATATATATATAACCTGTAAATGCTTCCATNTATATATATATATATAACCTGTAAATGCTTCCAGAATTATATTTAGCATTTTCACAGTCCAATGTTCCTTAAACCGAATACCTGTATGTATATATTCGCATGCCTGGTAGAGGTTATAAATAACACAGTAATAATTCTATTTCATTTAGATTATGGGTATATCCCATGTACCTACAATAGATAACACATAGTATCTTTCTTAACTTTACTCATTAACTAAAATCAAACTGCAAAGGTTCATTCTACAATTCATTTCATTCTACTTAGCCATTTAAACAATAAAACAAATCAAGTAGAAGTACATATATGAACCAAGTGTTGGGACAACAAATGGAACAACCAAGTTCCGCCCAACCATAGAACAGAACAGCCAGTCTACTTGCTTCGTTCACCCCCTAACATGACCATGAATCCATGAGGGCGAACTCCAAAACTCCTCCTTAGCTATAGTCCTCTTTCAGATCAGAAATTTTTCCTTGCCTCACACTCAGAAATAGTGCTCATAGAAGCAAGTGATATTCCTTTCCCAGCATACTGAGTAACGGCTTGCCTCCTCCCATATGCTCTATATGCAAAAGCATCTTGTGCCTAGGAATTTTCCCCCTTTGGGAATTTTCGTATATTTACAAATCCTTGATTTTCAAGGGTTGCCAATGGCCAAATTCCTCATTTTCCACTTGTAAAATTCATCCTTGAGGTAGATCAAGCATGTTCCCCACTCATGGAGTCATGGTCAGGTGATTTCAACCTGGATGTTACATTTGTCCCTCAGTAATTAATACAAACATTATTTGTCTCTTACCAGTGTCATATTCAAAGAGTTAGTTGGGAAAATCAAATCTTTGCCCAACAGTCACAATAATTAATTACAATTAACCAAATTCCAAATTCAGAATTGCCATAAATGGCAATAATTTTCCAAATTCGAATTTGCCAAAAACGGAAATAAATTCCTAAGTGCATATAGACTTTAATAATAATTTATTTTTGGGGGATATTACATCCTTTCCCCCTTCAGTACAACATTGTCCTCAGTGTTCATCCCTTTCTCAGAACAGGGTTGGATAAGATTTCTGCAAATATTCCTCCAATTCCCAAGTGGTTGTTGGGTATGTAGTATATTCTTTGCATGAGTTATATTCTTGGGACAACATATTTCCGGGATGACATATTAACGGGACGACATATTTCCGGGATGACATATTACCGGGACGACATATTTCCGGGACCACATTTTATTTAGGTGGTTTTTCAGCACATGGTTTTTTGTCGATGGTTTTCTATTTCCGGTTAAGGAATTAGGGTTTTGGACTAATCCAAGTCATTGGGTTAGGGTTTTGGATGTCGTTGGATCCTATATGTATATTGTATTGTAAACAATGTAACACAATGTATGAATATAATATATGTTGGTTTTCCCGGTTTGGGTTTCCAGGTGAAAAATCTCTATGTAATGTTTGTATTTGCCATTGTATCTTTTCTGTTCTTTTCTGAATATTAGTTTGCAGTAGATATTGTACAAGGTTAGAATTTACATTTGGTATCAGAGATTTATTGGCTTCAGGGGGATGCCTTTGTCGTCAAGGGTTTGGCTCGGGACTGTGATAAGCCTTGTTACAGTGGGAGATCTTTGGTATTGTTTTTTTGGTGAAAAGAAATGGCAAGCAATGCGAAGATGGAGATCGAGAAGTTTAATGGGAAAAGATTTGAGCTGTGGAAGCTCAAGATAGAAGATCTTTTGGTGGATAGAGATCAGTGGATTGCGGTAGATCCAGGTACTGCACCTACAGGAACTTCTACAGATGACTGGAAAAATATGGATCGAAAGGCAAAGAGCACAATTCGACTGTGTCTCTCTGATTCAGTATTACTGAATGTGTTAGACGAAGCTACAGCCAAGGATTTATGGGAAAATTTGGGGAAGTTGTATCAGTCTAAGTCCCTGGTAAATAAACTATTCCTGAGAAAGAAGTTGTATAACTTGAGGATGAGAGATGGAGAATCGGTGGCAGAGCATTTGAACGCCTTCAATACTGTGGTAAGTCAGGTAGTATCTGTTGATATTAAAATTTCAGATGAAGATAAATGTATCAGTTTGTTGTGTTCTTTACCAGACTCGTGGGATAGTCTGGTTGTGGCCATAGGTAGTAATACAACTTCTTTGAAGTTTGAAGAATTGGTCTCGTCCTTGTTGTCAGAGGATATGAGACGAAAGAATATGGAAAGACATAGCACAAACGCATTATTTGCAAGAGGACATTCCCAGGAAAGAAACAGATCTAATTTCTCAAGTGGGAGTTCTAAGTCTAAGGGTAGATCTAAATCTCCTGGAAAGTTTGTAAGGGTATGTTGGAGGTGTGGAAAAGAAGGGCACTACAAGAAGCAGTGTAGATCCAAAGTTGAGAAAAAGAAGGGATCTGAAGAATCTTCCTCTACAGAAGAAAAGACCTCCAAGGAAGAAGGAGGGGATGTGTACTTGGCCTCTTCAAGCACACATGCAGATCATGAGGCATAGTTGATTGACTCTGGTGCATCATTTCATATGACTCCCCACAGGGAGTGGTTCTGCGAATATGAAAAGTATGATAAGGTAATGTTTTCTTAGGTAATGATTCGACAACCAGAATCATAGGAAGAGGAAGGGTCAAGTTGAGACTCATATATGGAAGGATTAGAACACTGCACAGTGTTCTACACATCCTAGGTATGGCCAGAAATTTGATTTCTGTAAGCAAAATGGAAGATGCAGGGGTAAAAACAATTTTTGAAAAAGGAACTTGCAGGATGGTTCAAGGAGCAATGGTGTTGATGAAGGGAGTTCGGTTTAGAACTCTGTATAAGATGCTAGGAAGCACTATTAGTGATGGGTGTAATAGCTCCATTGTTCCTGATATTGAAGTTGAAGAAGAAAGAAATCCTACAGTCTCTGGAGAAAAGGTTATGTTGTGGCATCAAAGACTGGGGCATATCGAAGAGAAGGGTCTTCAACTACTACACGGTAAAGGTATGGTTGAAGGTATGTCTAACTTCTCTCTGGATTTTGATTTCTATGAACATTGTCTATATGGGAAGCAGAATCGGTTAAGATTCCCCTCCGGTGCAACCAGGGCAGAAGGAATTTTACAGCTAGTTCACAGTGATGTTTTTGGACCTGTGTCAATCCCATCATTGGGAAAATCTATGTACTATGTCTCATTTATAGATGAATTCTCGAGGAAAAATTGGATATATTTCCTCAGGAAGAAATCTGAAGTCTTTGACAGATTTAAAGAGTTTAAGGCTCTTGTTGAGAATCAAACAGAGAAACGAATTAAGGTGTTGAGGACAGATAATGGCAGAGAGTTCTGCAGGAATGAATTTGAAGAATTTTGTAATAAGTGTGGTATATCAAGGTAGAAGACTACTCCATATACACCTTAGCAGAATGGAGTTTCAGAAAGGATGAATAGGACATTGATGGAAAAAGCAAGGTGCATGCTCAGTGGTGTCGAGATAGGGCAAGAATTCTAGGCAGAGGCAGTGGGTACTGCATGTTATCTGGTCAACAGATCACCCTCATCAGCATTGGGTGACAAGACTCCACAAGAGGTATGGACTGGTATGGAACCTTCTCTCACACATCTTAAGGTATTTGGCTGCAACGCATATGTTCATGTTCCAAAGGAAAATAGGAGTAAGCTGGATAAGAAGGCTGAAAAATGTATCTTTATTAGATATAAAGATGGTCTCAAAGGTTATAAGCTTTGGAACCCAGAAACTAAGAAGGTACTCTATAGCCGAGATGTGGTATTTAGAGAAATGAAGGATGTTGTTAAACAAGAAGTCCTACCAAGTAAGGAAGAACCAAAGAAGATAGAGTTTGATTTAAAGGATGAAGAAGCAAACTCTACAGAAGAACATGAATCAGAAGAAGAGGATCCTCATACTCCAGTATTGAGGAGATCGGATCGAGAAAGAAGGCTACCAGAAAGGTATAGTCCATCTGATTTTCATTCAAATTTTTCTTTGTCTATTACTGATGATGATCCTAGAACTGTCAAGGAGGCAGTGGATTCAGAGGATGGAAATATTTGGAAAAGGGTCATGGAAGAAGAAATGGAATCTTTGGATAAGAATGAGGCTTGGGATCTAGTGGAGTTGCCAACTGGAAGAAAGCCCATTGGAAGCAAATGGGTATTTAAAAAGAAGTTGAATGCAGAAGGAAAAGTGGAGAAATACAAAGCTTGATTAGTAGCAAAGGGTTATTCCCAGGTTGAGGGAATTGATTTTGGTGAGATTTTTTCTCATGTTGCCAAGTTAACCTCTATAATATTTTTGTTATCTGTTGTTGCTGCATTTGATTTTGAAATAGAACAGAAGGATGTGAAGACATCATTCCTGCATGGGGATCTGGAAGAAGAAATCTTTATGAAGCAACCAGAAGGTTATGTTGTGAAAGGAAAGAAGGAGTTGGTGTGCAAGCTAAAAAAGTCCCTGTATGGTTTAAAACAATCACCAAGGATGTGGTATCAAAAATTTGATACTTATATGCTGGGACTTGAATTCACAAGAAGCAAAGAGGATAATTGTGTGTATTCTAAATTAATTGGTGATCATTTGACTTATTTGGTCTTGAATGTGGATGTCACATACCCACTACCTAATCAAATTTTTCCGGTCCTCTGTCAGACTCGAGCTCCTAAATCACCATGGAGATCCAACGTAAACTAGCTCTTTCTCTTTTCTTCCCCATTAAAGGGTGATCGCGAGTCATAATCATGGTTCAGTTTGAAAGTAGTGCCTATTTGTATTTCGCGCTCCGGCGCTATAGTAATGTCCAAACATTATACTCTGCAACCACCGAAGCCCGCCAGGGCTAACGTGCGTCCCATAGGGATGAGTTCCCACGGGGTCAGCGAATGGCCAATAGGAATAACCCTCAACAGGAGTAGAGAACATCCAATGAGAAAACAAGCCCCGTCGTGCGTTTAGGTGTAATACAGATGGCGAGAGGGAAACACAACACGGTGGTTGTCATGACAGGGAGGGGCCCCACTTCACATGCCACACTATTCCGAACATCCCCCCCCCATTAAAGGCAGAATGGAAAGGGGGGTCTGGAATACACCTGGAAGCCGTTGATCACGATGAGTAAATCTTGACCGTTCGAGAGTTGCGCGTCCAATTCTGGACCCCCCCCATTGCGCATCTGGAATGGAACCTTAGTCGTAGATCTGGACGGGTGGACTCTGGTCGTCCAGATCTTCTCGCCGCTTATCCTAAAGCATATTCACGTCCTGGATTAAGTTGACGTCTCACCTCCACATCTAACGGTCATTATAGACCCGGAGATCCTCCGAAAGTATCTCTTCCGTCCATCGGGGTTTACCGTCCCGAAAATCTGGACTCTCGACCATGGAGCCCTCGAATCTTCAATAATCTCTCTTCCGGTCGTAGCCTACCGGGCTAAGTCTTTAATCCACGTGACCTCTATCTCACAAGACCACAGCCTTGTCCCTCATCGGGGTTTCGGACTTTCCAATGTTGAAATGCAAACGTCCCCAGGACTCGCGATTCCTCGAATCCCGACGCGCCCTTTACGCTCTAGCTCTCATAGCTAGGCTCCTATCTCACATGACCACGATCCCCGTGACCGTAGTCTTATCCCTCGTTGAGGCTATGGGGATTTCAATACCACAATACATACGTCCACGGGATTCCTGACTCTCCGGCTTGTTGACAGCTGGCCCCTCACGGTGGCACTATCCTCCTTCTCTGATGTGCGGACAGTTGGCCCCCACTCATCGGGGTTTCGCGTTTCGCGATTCCAAAGTGCACCGATAACTGGTCACCGGGATCTCCGATATCCCGATGAGCCAAACTCCGATGGGTGGCCTCCTCGTCGGGATTTCCTCGATGGCCTGGATCTCTGCCACGCATCCCCACAAGCAGACGGTCCTGATCAAATCTCGCGCTTTCGCGACTTCTGGTGCTCCGGAAGTCTTGCCTTCCAAACCTATGATATGTCGATGGCTCTCGATCTCACCACGTGTCCTCACACATGGGCGGCTCTGATCTCGTCAGGATTTTGAGACTTGTGATGTCCCAACTCCTTCGACCTCAGGAACTCTGATTTCCCGATGCCGAATATCCCGACTCTCTACAAATTTCTGACACGCGTCCCAAATGGATAGATGGTCCAGATGAACTCTCGGGGTTCACGACTTATAGCGTCTCGATTCCCTCGACCTTAGGATATCCGATATCCCGATGGCCAATATCCCGACTCTCTTCATATTTCTGACACATGTCCTAAAGGGGGAACGGTTCAGGTTAAGCCTCGGGCTTCGCCAAATGCCAACCCAAAAGGCACTTACCTATCCGTTCCGACAGCTGACAGGTAATCAGACCAAGATCTAACAGTCTAGATCTGTTCTTCCTGCGCACACTCCAGAGACTAAACTCCAAGCATTTTAACCCGATCCAATGGCCGAATGGATTTCTTATGAGATCCAACGGCTCAGATTGTCCCACCTTGTGCATTCATCCACTACTTCGTGGATGTGGAAAGATCCATGGTCCAAATGTTCTCCTGGGTCTTGGGATCTACGATCCCGATTTCCTCGTTGTTCACGAATATAGAGGAAAAAGGGCAAGAGGTGTAACGCTCTCACTACTTCCGTCAATATGATGGTCGTGAATGACCATGGGTCTTCCAACAAGATCTCATCCGTCGAATCATTACTTACCCCCTACGCTGCTACTTTGGAATTCTAAGAGGGTCATTCCTCCTTGTACCGGGTTAATAAGACTTGTGCGTTCAGGCCCTTTTCTGGGTTCTTGGTGAACCTTTCTAAGGAGGGAAGGTCTCTGCGAAGAGATCTTCTCCGGGCATCCCTGGAGACGAGTAATGGAGAACAACTTCCCGAGAACGGGCTGGAAGCCTAACTTAGTTCAACCTAGGCATAAATAGAATTCCTTTATCCACATAAGCCATGCGTGGTTTCCTATATTATGAGCATATATCTATTCATTCTTATCAAACACTGCACAGACATTCCTACACAGAAATCATTCATAATTTCACAGTTCTATTAGCATATACATATATATGTCATCATATGAATTTCAATATGCAATATGAACAAAACACTTATCAGAAATAACTTCAGAAGTGGGTGCAACTACTGAGAGGGGTTCTCGTTTCCACCCAACCGTAGGCGTAGCAACTCCCAGCGGATTTACCACTAGCCACCCCCGAGCTGAGACCACGATTTTGTTGAGACTACGTCTCTCTGCCTGCCAGTGACCAGGAGCGAAGGTTGCAATCCTTCCTCTCTGCTATCACTCACTCTGCGTAATGCCAGAGTTACCCTCGCATCCCCCCTCCACAATCGCTTCTGCCATATGCCTTATCCTCTCGCGAGGTTGCGTGTGTCACGATTACCCTCGCGCCGATCAGGCCTGATGGATCTACGGATGGGCGGTTCACCATCCCATCCCTCATCAAGCCGCCCGCCTACCAGCCTGCGAGACATTAAATTTGGGGGCCAGCGAGCTGCTTTGGGTTCTCTGGGCCAGTGGAGTCCAAATACGGTATTAATTCAGGGTGGAAGTTAACGCCACCTTTTCAGGTGCCTTCCACCGCCATCGTGGTCTCTTTTTCATCACATCCCCTCTCACCAGTCCTGCAATAAAATCAAAATGTTATTCACATTCATTGACCTCTTCCTGCAGGTCCATTTACATCACATATTCATACTTATGAGTTTGCCATAGTCCTTGGCCAGTCCAGTTATATTTACAAACTGGGGGAAATAGGCTGTTACAATTCCCTCCCCCTTGAAAAGGAACATCATCCTCGATGTTCTTATCTACTAACATGTATTGCATGTACAGAAGTAAACAAAATCGGATATGCCCGTCTCATGGCATCCTCC
>JASDQU010737326.1:0-10579 GCA_032191745.1 Picea mariana
ACTGG
Source organism: Picea mariana (assembly GCA_032191745.1). Classification (NCBI taxonomy): domain Eukaryota; kingdom Viridiplantae; phylum Streptophyta; class Pinopsida; order Pinales; family Pinaceae; genus Picea; species Picea mariana. Next base: position 6 of record JASDQU010737326.1, read on the forward strand.
CTACAGAATCTGTTGATTCTGTAGCTAGTCTTATTTTAGCAACAAAATCTAATTTATTCTATGAACAAGAATGTAACACTATTTTAAGATAAAAAAAAATCTTTACCTTTAACTGGAAAATCAAATCGATTCATATGATCTCAGAATCGATCACTGCTGTTACACTCTCAACGTTTTTTACTATGATGTTCCCTGTTGTTTTCAGACGTTTTTCTTGTCTCTAAACAATGGAATTGAGCCTACGATTTTCATCTGTTATGGGGTCGAGCTGATCAGTAAGGGTTTTGATCTGCGATTGTAAAATGGGTACATCTGTATAATATTTATCAATCCAGAACAAACAAGTTTCACATTGTGAATCTATGACGACCGTTTGAGAATACCCATGGTTGAGTGCCAGATTGTGTGCACTGTGGCCTTTAGGTTTGTTATCAAACTTGATACCTAGAAATCATTGACTGTGCTTCAAGCAAGGCAGCAAATAATCCACAAAATTGTAAGCCTGGTTGGGATCTACTTGGAAGGAAGGAGGGTCTTCTTCAGCAAATAATATGTTGATCTCAGAGTCTGAGCTCTAATGGATCTTGATCGTTTTGATCGAGCTCACATGAGGGTTTGATTTATTTCATAGTTTCCTTGAGATCAACCTACCTGCCCTTTTATTTTTAAAACCTAAATCGATATCACCTTTAGATGTTTTCTGACAGGTCTATTTGCATTCTCAGCAGAGGCGTTAGGGCGTGAGCGTTGTTCATGGCTCGGCTCAGCAACTTGTGGGTCAAGTATAGGCTTACTGAGGGTGGCCATAACATAGACCTATGTAGGTGAAGGGACCACTCTGGGAGGGACTATGGTATCCTCTATCATAGGTTTGTCAACCTCTACATCATTGGAGTCAACGAAACCGTTTTGGGTTAGGAAAGCATTCTAGTCATCATTTTGTAACTTCAATTGATGTACCAACAATATCTTAATCAAACCATGGTGAAACAGGCTTGAATCCAATTTTTGTCTCTTATACCTCTTTGCCATTTTATACAGGATTCTCCACGGGTAATAGGGAATATTTAATTGAAACCCAATGAAATTCATCAGCAAACGTATATGATATAGAAAAACAAAACCAAAATAGCCTTCACACATCATGAATTGTTTCAAGAATGCTAGAAAAGTATGCCACCAAGTTTTCAATAGGGACACGGGCATACCTTTGTCACAGCAATTGACTTTTCGAGATGTGAAGAAAAGGCTCCATGAAACCTCCTCAACCTTGGCATTTTTGAACCACTTCTGCCCGCTCAAAGGAAGACTTGTTTATTGACCTAAAAAATCCTCTGTGACCTCGACCTGAATGTCTCCTCCCTTGGCTCGACATTCATCAAAAGAAAGGGAAAATTCTTGAGCAGTTCGCAAGTTAAATCCCTAGAATTTCTCAAGAAAAACAAGCTAGCCTTGATTATTGAGATCCTCCCTTGCATCATCACACAGGAGTAGGGTCTGAGAGCCATTGGGTTCAATCCTGACAAATAGGGCCATGGGGATACAAAAGACAGACAATAAAACACAGTGAGTATGGAAGGTTTCTAGGAGAACACCAGAACAACATTTCAGACCCAAAAACTCATCAATACCCTAGCACATATGGACAAAGGTTCTTCAATACCAAATGAAAGGTGTTATGTGAAATTAATGCCAGGAGTACATGCGAAACTCGAGATTTAGCTCGAGGTGGTGGGATCATCGTTGTCGGACTTCCACCTCCTACAGGGTACAGGCCACGACCAAGTTCATTAAATTTTATGATTGCGCAACAAGGTGGGTTTGGTTTCTAAAGTTTAGGAGAGGAAAAATTTATAAACTAAAATGTAGTGAGAAGGATACACATGACCAAAAGCCACAAAAAATATATCAAAGTTTAAATTAAATGGACCCTTGGTGAATCACATAGCAATCCATAAGCATACTTCACATTTGAGGAGTCAATAAAGAAGATGAGCTTGATAGCAGGAAACAAAATCTTTATTAACAAAAACTATGGAGCCATCTACCTTTCATAAACTTTAAATAAAGCGGTAATCCAATCATAGGTTTTGATGCTTCATTTTCATGCTTTCAGTCATGAACGAAGCATGAAAATGAAAACACTAGGAATAACCGAAAGATCACAATCATAGTTTAAAAAACTTCTTATGAGGAACAATAATCATATGACCCCAAGTAGGCAGCCACATAAATTATTATTTGATGCTTTAAAAAGTTAAAAATATGTAGGGTTGCCAACAATGGAGACTCACTAGGAGAAGAAATTATCTTTGTATCACTGATGAGTTCAGGTTAGAAATATTTGAATGATTTCAAATCAAAGAACAACTGAAAGACATTTGAGCATATTTGACAATCATTACGTGGTCTAGCTTAAGATATATTTCATTAAAAAATGAAATCTGGTGACAGACTTAACAAATGAAAGCCACGATGTTTAAGTTATTGGCTCCAATTCTATTGACAGGGCCACTGCTACCAGTAGGAATCCATAGCCTCGACAATGATGTTAATTAACCCACTCTGACGCTTCTATCTTGTCCAAGAAAATTCAAATCAGAATAAAGGATGCTTATGATCAAAAAATATTTTATTTTTACCTGAGAATTTTCTCTAACCTGACATCCCTTCGCTGCCAGCGGGCCTGTTCAGTACCTCGACAAATTTGTCTTGGCACCATGCATGCATTTACCCATTTCCAATAGACATGTTCAGTATCCCAGCAGGTTTTTAAACACTTCCCACAACTCTCGAGAAAATTATTGATATAATTTATAGATATCCAGAAGAGTGGGGTGATGCTGAAAATTTTAGTCTTTGGCACATTTTGTTATTTTCCATCTGCTTTAATTTTTGCTTGCTAACCTTCATCATGGTCTGAAAAATAGTTCACTGATGAAACTAATTTTTTGAGGACAGGAAGGCATCGTTGAGTTTCTTTCTTAAAAGCAGGGACAACGTAAAGAGCTTTTAATGATAGTCGTGTTTGCTCTCAAATTCAAATTGAAACCAAAAATCAATTCTCAACAAAAACCACCTTTAACTAGTCTACGTTTTTCTTAAGAAAATACAACAATTGATGCTCCGACAGTCCTTGACAGTTGTTTAAAKATGAAGMWTTWTGTTCTTCCTTTTGAACTARACTRTAATACAGGCATRTTTAACTCAGAAAGCCAAAACAAAAATTAATGAAAGAAAGAAAAATGAAAAAGAAAACCAAAACAAACCAAAACAGAAACGGTTATGTACAAAAGGTGTATCTAGGATTTGTCAGGTGAAATACCTCTTGAGAGCTTGGCCATTCACTAGAAAGGTGTCTGGCTGCCCCTCTAAATTCTGCAGGCAGAAAGAACTGAGACCTAGTTTTTCGGCGATTAAGAATGGTCCCAACCACAAGTTTTGGAACTTAGTATGTTCTCCTTTCCCCTCATGAGGTTTATCCCACTTCAGGACAAGATCACCTACCTCAAAATTCCTGTCTGAGGCAGAACTCGAATCAAACCATCTTTTGATAATATGTTGATGCTGATCCAATTTTGTTTTGCTTGAGTCCTTACCTCTTCTAACTTCAGCAAAGGATTAATCCGACTTTCCAGGGGAGGGCAGTCTTCTTCCTGAACCTTCTGTGATAGTTTTAAAGAGGGAAGCAAAACATGTGGAGGAATAATTGCTTCCCTTCTGTAAACAAGAAAGAAGGGGGAATTACCAACAACAATTTTTGGAGTTACCCTATCAGCTAAGAGTGCATTGAATAGTGTATTATGCCAGTTTTTGTGGTTTTCAGAAACCGTCGTCTTGATAATCTTGATCAAGTTCTTGTTTGTCGATTCTGCCAAACCATTTCCTTGGGGGTAATAGCTGGCATAATATTTTAGCTTTATCCCTTTTTCTAAAGAAAAGGGACTCACATCTAGGGATGAAAAATAGGAAGCATTATCGAACACTAGACATTCAGGAATACCGAATTGAGTGATGATATTTGAATTAAGGAAAAATATTACCTGACTGGTGTTTACCACTTTTAATGGCGCAGCCTCGGACCATCTGGTGAAATATTCTATCACTGTAATGATGTATTTATGATGCTGCGAGGAGGTGAGGTTTATTGGGCCAATGATGTCAAGACCCCATTGCTGAAAAGGGAAATCTATTGAGACAGGTTACAATGGGAATGTTGCCTTCTATACTCATCCAGAAGCCTTTTGATAGATTACGCATTTGTGGCATAATGTATGAGCATCTTTGAAAAGTGTGGGCCAATAATACCCTTCCCTTAATACTTTGTGGGCAGTAGTGTCTCCACCGAAATGCCCACCAGCTTCCCCTGCATGCAATTCTGATAAGAATTTATCTGCTTCATCTCTTGCTAGACAACGCATAAGGATTCCATAAAAAAAATTGCGAAATAATATACCATTCACAATCTGGAAAGGTGCGGACTTTAATCTCAACACTCTCCTGTTTTTGGGATCAAGGTGATGTGGAGCTGAATCACGTGTTAGATAAAACTTAATGTCATCATACCAAAGATTTGTAGAATTTTGTACACAGTAGATTTGACTTTGATTATGTCAATCTTCAATTAACATATCAGTTTGAATTTGTTGTTCTTCAACTAAATCAACGACCAATTTACATAGACCTTGGCCTCTAACGATTTGTGCCGGGGTGATCTCAAGGTCATACTCTTGTAATAATGTCACCCAGTTTGCCCGTTTTTCACCCAGTTCTTTCTATACTAACAAATTTCTGATAATAGAGTAAGTAACAATGACTTTAGTTCTAGATTTCAGTAGATATGATCAAAAATGTTATACCGCTTTAAAAACAACATAAGCCTGCTGATCTACAGTTGGATAATTAAACTCTGCTCCCTTAAAGGCTGAACTCATAAAGGCAATGGGAACTTCATTGTTTTCAACATTCTTTTGGGTTAGCACAACGACATAAGATCGATCGGAGGCAAATGTGTAAAGAGTGAAGTCTCGCAAAAGTTCAGGGCTCATTAAGGATGGAGCCTCCACTATGGCATTTCTTATTGAGTCAAAAGCTTGACTTTCATGAAGTCCCCAATGGTATTGCACATCCTTTTTTATTAATTTTTGTAATGGCCTCACCATTTACAAAAAACTCAGATTGAACCTTCTGACAAAATTTATCTGACCTAGAAAGGATTACATAGATTTTTTGGAAGAGGGGGAAGGGAGTTTTGAAATGACTTGAGTCCTCTTGGGGTCAATGATCATCCATTCATTGGATACTATGAAACTGAGCATCTTTCCTTGTTCCACTACAAAGACAAATTTTTTAGGATTTAGAGAGATTTCATACTTACAACATCGTTGTAAAATAGATCTCAGATGGGCTAAGTGATCCCCCTTATTCTTGGAGAAAACCATGACATCATCGAGATAGACCACTACAAATTGATTGATTAGACCGCGAAAAGCAATATCCATCGCTCTATGGAAAGTGGCACCGACATTTATAAGCCCAAAGGGCATCTTACTGTAAGCATAGGTTCCCCATGGAGTATGGAAAGTGGTTTTCAGCTAGTCTGGAGGAGACATGAGGACTTGGTTGTACCTTGAAAAACTGTCTAGTAGCAACAATCTTTCAGAACTGGATACTTGCTGGAGAATCTATTTCATTGGAGGAATAGGGTAGTTGTCTTTATCAGATGCTCGGTTTAAGTTTCAGAAATCGACACATAGTTATATTTCACCACTTTTTTTCCTCACAAGGACAAGGTTAGAAACCCATTGTGTATGCCTTACCGGGAAGATTCTCTTTGCATTCAATAGTTTGTTTAGTTCCTTCTTGACCGTTGGTTCTAGTTTTGGGTGCATCTTTCTTAACTTCTATTGAAAAGGTTGAGTCAAAGGTTTGATGGGGATAATGTGTTGTATAATGTTAGGATCAAATGTTTTTAGATCATAATATGTCCAAGCAAAGACATCCTTAAATTCTTTAAACAATTTAATAAATGATGATTTCTCTTGCTCAGAACATCTCGTTCTCAAATTGATGCATTGTGGATTATCTTTAGTTCCTAGATTTACTTTTTCATGGATCAAGGAAGAACTATTGGTTTTACAATTTACAGATTTTCTGAATTTATCATGCAAATCATAAAAATTTTCTAATCTTACCACAGATTTTGGGATAGAATTTACCAGATCTGATGTCATTTCCGGAGACCTTGGGTCCAATATTACCGTAAAATTGCAGAGGTCTTCATCATGGGTGCCTTCATCGATAACCGCACCTTGGAAATTGCTTCCATGTGCAGGAAACTGATGATCTGTTGATCATCATCAAACACTCTCCAATTAGTGATGTTGTCCGAGACTGATGGTCTGAACAACAACTCAATGGAAAACATGTTTGGAGAAAGGCCTTCTGCGGAAAAAAGTTTGGAAGCAACATTAGCCAACAAGTCAGTGTTAGAATTATTTAATCTTGGAATGGAATTAATGTTAAATGCAGAGAATTTGTGCATTAGATTCCATACCTCATCTTGATAACTTTTCAGGTGTGGAGATAGGCAATGAATGGAATTCCTTACTTGCCTGACCACAATTTATGAATCGTCGAATACCATTAAATTTTGTATTTTCAAATCTAGTGCCTTTCTGAGTCCTTGCAGAAGTGCCTCATATTCAGCTGTGTTGTTTGTGCATTCAAATTCTAATAGGCAAGCGATCAAAGTTTTTTACTTACTGGGTCAATGAGCACACATCCTGCACCAGCTCCTTCTTTATATTTGGATCCATCGAAGTAGAAAGACCATATGTGAGTCTGATCAGTTGTATGTAACACATTAGGGAGAACTGTCGACTGTGTGCATGTCATGAGTTCTGACTGTTGTTCCGGGTCAGTAATGGTAGAAGTTTCTGCCACGAAGTTACTGAAAAAGGTGTTCATTCCCTACATTTTGGGTGAATTAGTAGAAGGGGTAAATGGTTCATTAGTGTCTTTTAAATCAGTCATGGTAAGCTTGAGATAATGCTCACTATTGAATTTGATTATGTTAGGCTTTCCATTCTCTGGCAGCCACAAATGAGACCAGTCTGTCACAAAGTAACCATGCAGTTGTTCGAACCAATCCCTACTTAAAAATAGGCCATATAATTCAGGGATGTCCACGACAATAATATCAATAATCTAGTGAACTTTAGGATTAGAGGATAATCTAATAAGGACATTTTTAAATTCACCTATCACCTTAACACTGGTCCAATCAAGCTAAATAATTTTCAGACTTGAATGTTGGACTTTAGCATTGATTTTTTGGCAGATATACCAAGGCATTACATTTGATGATGTGCTAGAATCTACCATACAATTATGTACATTCCTATTGAAAATTTCGAAGGTCAACAAAAAAGGTGGGACATTTCTACAAGTGTTAATAGCAGAACTTTGTTGGTTTTTAGTTGCAGTCCCTGGAATTATTTTATCTACATTTGTTACACTTTTTACAGCAAGGTCTCTTTTAATCGAGGATTCTAGTGTCATTTTAACGAGAACCTTTTGAGGTGTTTTAGGGCTATTTTCTGCAAATTTGTTGTTGTTCACATTGTTGTTTTTGCTGTTTTCTGCAATGTTTTGAAGCATCTTTTGCAGAAGAAAAGGAAATTTCAACAATTCATAAACATAAATATTATCTCTAAGTTTCTTAAGGTCTTTAATCAGATCATGTTCTAAGCTTGGGGTTGCTGAATTCTGTTTAGTTTCAGTCTGCTTAAACTGTTTTTGAGGTGCATTAGTTCCAATTTCAAAAGAGGGTTTATTCTGTGTTTTGCTTTTGGTATTGCAAGGATGAACCGTTTCAAAATTGGCTTGAAAGATACTATCTAAAAAATTCCCGAAGATGTTGGGAGATGATTCGTCCTCTTCCACTATTTCTTGTTCAATTACATCTTCATAAATTTCAGGGGGAACTAAATTATCATGAGCTTCAAGGATTGTCTGTATTGCATATTGTAGGCTTTCTAAATTAAGGCCTTCAGAATTTAAGTTGGGTCAGTTTGTGGGAAAAGGTTTTCTAAAAGGAGGTTTGTAAGACCCTTTTCTTGAAGAAGCTTCTTTAACCGATATCCTTAAATCTACGACTTGATTTGACAATTTTTGAACGACCTTTTGTAAACTTTCAAGATCTAAATTCTCTGATTGAGTTTTGGTTTGGGGAGGTCTAGGAAGAATTTCTATTTTCTTCTTGGAAGATGGGGTAATCTCTTCCTCATTACTGATATCATCCTTTAGGCTTAGGATATATTTCTCAATTTGGATTGCTTCCTCGAAGGCTTCCAATAATGTTGCCTTCTTAGACCTTTTTACCCAGATTTCTATGTTCTGGTGTAGGGCTTTGGTGCAGTATGCAACGGTAATATTTTCAGCAGGCATTGAATCAATGGGGATTCGATTCTTTAATGTTATAAACCTTTTATTAAAGTCTTTTATTTTTTCCTTGGGGTTCATCTTTAAATTGGAGAGTTCCACGACTAAGACTTCGGGAGATTTTCAACCCCGAATTTCTCAAGGAAACAAGATTCAAATTTATCCCAAGATACAATAGTGTGGGGTTGTTGGAAAAAATACCATGTATAGGCATTGCCTTCAAATGTGTATGGAAAAAGTCTACATACTACATCTTCGTGTTCTACGCTTTGGAGTCTAATGGCTAGCATGAATTTTTTTATGTGATCCTTAGCGATTTGCTTAGAATCTGGATTGAATTTAGGGAGCCATTTCTCTGGATGTTTAGGCAAAGGATGATGGGGTCCAGGTATGGCCACAACATCTTGATCGAGCCAAGGTCTGGTGGGATTGTTTGGATTTTCCATGGGCGTGGATGGTGTCGAAGGCTGAGATGAAGAACTGCCTTCGTCTGATGACTCTTCTCCTGAAGAGGAGGGAGATGAAGGTGGTGGTGAAGGTGGGATACCAGATCCTCCGAATGCGGGAGTGGGGATGTGATCTGGATCTATAGGATTTAGGAGATGACCAGTGCCTTCAAGTTTCTCTCTGATATCAGAGAAATCTAGAGGTTGATTCAGTGGCCAACCTAGTTTTCTGATATGGGCCAAAGCACCGTGTGTCCTTACAAGTAATTGACGAACAATTTCTTGTACGTCGGAATCTGGAGAGTTTGGTGTTACTGGATCAATGGTAATCTATGGATTTTCATTTGAGGAGGTTGTTGTTTGAGAAGTAGCGTTGTTGTGAGAATGAATTCTTGTTACTATAGGGGAGCGGGTGTGTGGGGGAGGAGTCTTGCGACCTCCACATGCCATCAATCATGTTCAGGCCCTCCTTCTAGCACCATTTGTTGACGGGCGAAAATGACCGTCCATCAATTGGAAGAACGATTCCAGTCCGGGGTTGTCTAAATAACCCAAGCCATTTGGTATAACTCATTCTGATAGGTTTAATGGATCTGTTAGCCAATCTAAAATTCCTAGAAGAAATAAATAAAAGAAATAAAAAAAGCTAACTATTAAATAACCACTCAATATATATACATGCACATATAACTATTGTAGACAATATTTACAAAACAGATCTGTCTATCTTATTTATGTGCATGATATACAAGTTGCGGGTTTTAATCTAAACTCACGAAAATCTATGTAAAGATGGTTGCTTTAACGAAAGCAGATAAAGAAAACACATAAGCTATTTTTTGTCTTTTGTTTTTATTAATCTAAGTTTAAACTGAAAAAGATACAATGAAACAGGAGTATGTGGATGGTCAAAGCCAGACCATATATTAGAGTTTCGTAGACAAATAAAAAACAGAAAGAAATGAACTAACCTGTCAATGAGTTAATCGATGTGCATCCAACATCTTGGAATGTCCAGCCAGTCTATCCAAGAGATAAATCTGCAATGAACCTTCAAACTGTTCGGAATAAATGCAAAATAATATATTGACTGTTGAATTTTAATGATAGAATGAAGAGATGCAAATAATCGTTGTGGTATTTGTGATTGCAAGTAATTACAAATAAGATAAATCTAACTGTAACAAAACGCTTTTAATCATTCAACAAAATTAAATAAAAATCTTATCATTTGGGTTGAACGAATGACCACTCTTTTCAATATTTGAAGCATCAAAATGTGGATGATATTTTAAAGAAGTTTTCCCAATGTCATAATAAATTGTGAAGACAAAAGCTATCAACAACTATTAATTAATTAGGTTAAACAAACCATAAACGAAAACAACATTTACAGAGAGCTAAAGCCAAAATGTAAATATATGTTCCGTCCAAATTCGTGAATAAACTGTCCACCTTCAGCCCTAGGCCAAGATGTTTTGATTACAAAAATACGAGTTTATAAAGGGTTCATAAAAGCTAACTGTCTTATCTTATGAGATAAGATTAAATCTCTACAATCATCTACTGATTACAAAAATAGAGGGGGAATATAACCACCCCAGATCACACTAAATCTCTAAAAATAAAAGAGTTTGTTCCTGTTTACAAAAAAATAAGCCATGGACATGGCTAATAAGCCCA
>JASDQU010737326.1:10599-21928 GCA_032191745.1 Picea mariana
CACATAAGCTATTTTTTGTCTTTTGTTTTTATTAATCTAAGTTTAAACTGAAAAAGATACAATGAAACAGGAGTATGTGGATGGTCAAAGCCAGACCATATATTAGAGTTTCGTAGACAAATAAAAAACAGAAAGAAATGAACTAACCTGTCAATGAGTTAATCGATGTGCATCCAACATCTTGGAATGTCCAGCCAGTCTATCCAAGAGATAAATCTGCAATGAACCTTCAAACTGTTCGGAATAAATGCAAAATAATATATTGACTGTTGAATTTTAATGATAGAATGAAGAGATGCAAATAATCGTTGTGGTATTTGTGATTGCAAGTAATTACAAATAAGATAAATCTAACTGTAACAAAACGCTTTTAATCATTCAACAAAATTAAATAAAAATCTTATCATTTGGGTTGAACGAATGACCACTCTTTTCAATATTTGAAGCATCAAAATGTGGATGATATTTTAAAGAAGTTTTCCCAATGTCATAATAAATTGTGAAGACAAAAGCTATCAACAACTATTAATTAATTAGGTTAAACAAACCATAAACGAAAACAACATTTACAGAGAGCTAAAGCCAAAATGTAAATATATGTTCCGTCCAAATTCGTGAATAAACTGTCCACCTTCAGCCCTAGGCCAAGATGTTTTGATTACAAAAATACGAGTTTATAAAGGGTTCATAAAAGCTAACTGTCTTATCTTATGAGATAAGATTAAATCTCTACAATCATCTACTGATTACAAAAATAGAGGGGGAATATAACCACCCCAGATCACACTAAATCTCTAAAAATAAAAGAGTTTGTTCCTGTTTACAAAAAAATAAGCCATGGACATGGCTAATAAGCCCATAAATTCTTCATATCATTTGATCACCATAAACTGCCAGATATCCTGAAAGAAAAATATGAAATAAAGAAACTCAGATATACATTTAACCAATATTTTCCAAATTTCAAATAAGAATAGACTGACTATAGAATCTGTTGATTCTGTAGCTAGTCTTATTTTAGCAACAAAATCTAATTTATTCTATGAACAAGAATGTAACACTATTTTAAGATAAAAATAAATCTTTACCTTTAACTAGAAAATCAAATCGATTCACATGATCTTAGAATCGATCATTGCTATTACACTCTCAACGATTTTTACTATGATGTTCCCTGTTGTTTTCAGACAATTTTCTTGTATATGAACAATGGACTTGAGCCTAAATTTTTTATCTGTTAGGGGGTTGACCTGATTAGTAAGGGCTTTGATCTGCGATTGTAAAATGGGTACGTCTGTATAATATTTGTATATCCAGAACAGAGAATTTTCACATTCTGAATCTGTGACAGCCATTTCAGAATACCCATGGTTGAGTGCCGGACTATGTGCACTCTTTCCTTTAGGTTTGTTATCAAACTTGATACCTGGAAATCCTTGACTGTGCTTCAAGAAGGGCGAAAAATTATCCATGAAATTGTAAGCATGGCCGGGATCTGCTTAGAAGGAAGGAGGGTCTTCTTCGGCCAAGAATCTGTCAATCTCTAAGTCTGGGCTCTCATGGATCTCGATCGTTTTGATCAAGCTCACATGAGGGTTTGATTTATTTCGTAGTTTCCTTGAGATCAACCTACCTGCCCTTTTATTTTTAAAACCTAAATCGATATCACCTTTAGATGGCTTGCCCACAGGTCTGTTTGCGTTCTCAGTAGAGGTGTTAGGGTGTGAGCGTTGTCCATGGCTCTGCTCAACAACTTTTGGGTCGGGTATAGGCTTACTGAGGGTGGTCGTGACATAGACCTGTGTAGGTGAAGGGAGCACTCTGGCAGGGACTATGGTTTCCTCTATCATAGGTTTTTCAACCTCTACGGCATTAGAGTCAATGAAATCGTTTTGGGTCAAGAAAGCGTTCTAGTCATCATTTTGTAACTTCAATTGATGTACCAACAATATCTTAATCAAACCATGGTGAAACAGGCTTGAATCCAATTGTTGTCTCTTATACCTCTTTGGCATTTTATATAGGCTTCTCCACAGGTAATAGGGCATATTTAATTGAAACCCAATGAAATTCATCAGCAAACGTATATGGTATAGAAAAAGAAAACCAAAATGGCCTTCACACATCACGAATTGTTTCAAGACTACTAGCAAAGCATGCCATCGGGTTTTCAATAGGGACACGGGCATACCTTTGTCACAACAATTGATTTTTTGAGATGTGAAGAAAAGGCTCCATGGAACCTCCTCGACCTTGGAATTTTTGAACCACTTTTTCCCACTCAAAGGAATACCTATTACTTGACCTAAAAAATCCTCTGTGACCTCGAACTGAATGTCTCCTACCCTGGCTCGACATCTGTCAAAAGAAAGGGCAAATTCCTGAGCGGTTCACAAGTTAAATCCCTAAAATTTCTCAAGAAAAACAAGCCAGCCTTGACCCTCGAGATCCTCCCTTGCATCATCAAACAAGAGTAGGGTATGAGAGACATTAGGTTCAATCTTGATGACCGGGGCCACGGGGATACAAAAGACGGACAATAAAACACAGTGAGTATGGAAGGTTTCTAGGAGAAGACCAGAATGACATTTCAGACCCAAAAACTCATCAATACCCTAGCACGTATGGACAAAGGTTCTTCAATACCAAATGAAAGGCGTTATGTGAAATGAATGCCAGGAGTACATGTGAAACCCAAGATTTTTCTCGAGGTGATGGGCTCATCGTTGTTGGACTACCACCTCCTATAGGGTACAGGCCACGACCAAGTTCATTAAATTTTATGATTGCACAACAAGGTGGGTTTGGTTTCTAAAGTTTAGGAGAGGAAAAATTTATAAACCAAAATGTAGTGACAAGGATACGCATGAACAAAAGCCACAAAAAATATATCAAAGTTTAAATTAAATGGACCCTTGGTGAATCACATAACAATCCATAAGCATACTTCACATTTGAGGAGTCAAAAAAGAAGATGAGCTTGATAGCAGGAAACAAAATCTTTATTAACAAAAACTGTGGAGCCATCTACCTTTCATAAACTTTAAATAAAGCGGTAATCCAATCATAGGTTTTTATGCTTCATTTTCATGCTTTCAGTCATGAACAAAGCATGAATACGAAAACACTAGGAATAACTGAAAGATCACAATCATAGTTTAAAAAACTGCTTATGAAGAACAATAATCGTATGACCCCAGGTAGGCAGGCACATAAATTATTATTTGATGCCTTAAAAAGTTAAAAATATGTAGGACTTCCAACATGTTCTTACCTTTATTAGAGCACAAAGATTCAAGATCTTACCTCTTTTCTTCATATCTAACTTCTCTTCTTAGCACAGAGCTTCACAAGTCAAGTAGAATACTGCGCACTAGGGCAACAGATCTATGCACAAAGCTTTCTCTTTTCTTCAGTTCCCAGCAATCATAGTTTCAGGTCCCAACAATGGAACCATTTTTTGGCACAGGGGAAGACCCAGGGTTCAACACTCAAGAGCACACCAACAAAAACCTAACTACTGACCCTTTCGGCAACACCTGCGAAGAAGATGAAGTCTCACCCGAGGTAGAGGCAGGAATGGTTGGAGGACTTCAATGTCTACAACCTTAGCTGGGACACAAATCTGTGATTACAATACTCTACCAAAGCACTTAGCAGTTACAGTTCATCAGTATTTAACCAGTATCTACTTCGAAGATAAAACCCTAATCACAGAGCATCGCAGTATTCACCCAGATCTAGTATATTCAAGCACTAAGAACATTCACATAGGTTAGATCTAGCATTCATTCATATTATTCAGCATTAAGCTATCATGTCAGATTCATCTAAGCATACATCAATGTACTAAGCATTAATCATATGAACAATGAAACAACAATATTGCACAAAGCAACCATAACACAGGATATACGTGGTTCACCCCTAGCCTGGGGCTACGTCCACCAACTCTTCATCTTCTTTATTATCTTCTGTCAATCTTCTTACATGCACAAAGCCACAAAGTCCTACTCCGCATAGGATAGGATATCTGTGCGCACTTTTCCAGATCCTCCTTCCCCGAGCTACGCTACAACACAAAGTCACTACTCAATCTCTTACAGTCACTTGTACTTATCCCTACAAGTCTCACGTAGCATGAAGAAAGCATGTACAAATATCACTTGCACTTAGCACTTAGCATTACACACTTTCTCTCCTTTACTTACATCACTTATATTTCTATTTATACATTACAAAATGGGCATAAACATGGGTGAACCCATGGGATGACATCCCCATACCTGTTACATAAGCCCAAAACCCAAAAATCCCTAACAAGGGGCTGAGATCCCGTGATCTCCGCTTCGACTTGCGCTCCACCTTTGATAACTTGTCGAAGTCCCAAAATAGGTCAAAAGTTGTTATCACTCTGTAAATTCCCATAGGTTATTGTCATGTAGAAGAAATTTACTAGAGGTAACCTTATCCAACCAATTCGAAGCTGGGAACTAGCCCTACCAGTTTCAGAGAGGGATCTCTCTCTAATATTTAACTTTGTTTTAATTGAGATATCAGGCTAGTTAAAATATGTAGGGCCGAGTGTATTGTGTTTTATAAGATGGATGAAGGTTTTTACACATCCATTGGGCTATGGGGTCTATTTTATATAGGTTGAGATCAAAGAACATATATAAATATTCTTTTCACAGGGAAGGATAATGCAACTATTGGATTCTTTAGTAATAAAACGTTGGTTAGCAGAAAAAGGCGAGATGATTAATTATAACCAAGAAGCATTTAAGAATTTATTGACTACAATATAAGAAGAAAACACTTAGATCTTTAAAATCTAGCAACAGAGTACGCGAAGGTAAATTCTGTAAATTTAACTCCTTTTAAATGATCAGACCAGAAAAACAAGATGATAACTAGAAGAGATACACATTCAACTAAAAATAGAAAACTTCACCAATAGATGATACGCAGGAATCCTGTGAAACGTCTCTTTATATTACTAAAATATCTTCTTGATAAAAATTACAGTTCTTACAACTTTCTAGGGAATAAAAATCAACCTCCAGTACTTCTAAGTTTGAAGTACTTATAATCAAAATTACAAACGACCCTGTCATAAATGATCAGGACGTGGTAGACTCTGAATCTAACTAACTAGCTAACAAGATACAAAAATTTAGGAACCGTCGATGATGTGTTGAATTCTTCATGCTGAATTTGGGGAAGGCCATTGGTGAGTCACCCACATGACTTTGACTGATCTGTTTGCTAACTCAACTTACACACCTCATTTTCTACTCGATCAAATTGCACAACTCTTCCCATCTTCGCTGACTGGGAATGGTGAATTTGAGTAGTCTACAGTATATTTCAGCCACTTATGTGTACTTGGAAAAAGTTGGTTTGATGATGAAAATATACTTGATCTCATGCTATATGCTGATGTCTGGCTACAAAGTCTCCAAGAATGCTTTTCCCGTTATACTGCCTTGTATTCTCGAGAACTTGGAACTATCCTTGGCCATTGTAGCTATATTCTGCTTGTAGTCTAGAAGGGTCATCAACTTGTCATTCAAAACCATTAAACCAGGAAGACCTTTTTTCTACAGAGCCTCTATCTTGCTGAAAAACTTTTGAACTCCAATGTCCATGTTCTGGACTTTTCCCTCCAACTGTAACATTGGTCCTCTTTTGTTCAAAACCCTCTTGACTTCAAGGATGGTTTATGTCATGTCTTCGATTTTCGATTATTCTAGTTTTTCTCTGGTCTTTGAGTTCAGGAATCTAATTATTTCATTGGCTTTAGTGGGAATTTCTCCTAACTCTCCTTTTATTTTGTCAATAACCTGCCTGCTTCTTATCACTAGTTCATTTTTCTCAAACATGATCTATACCATAGGCCATATTTCAATTATGGATTTGGAGATATCCATCCAAATATTCTCCTTTGCTTCGGCAAGTGTCTTGCCTGCCACTGTTTTCTTTGCAGCTACTGTAATTCCTATTTTATCTTTTCTGATGTTTGTTTCTCCAAGTTGTAGCTAGTCTAGTAAGAAGACTTGAGCTCCTGAAGGCTCTCAACTTCCCTTTTCAATCTGTTGATTTGTGATTCTTGTAAGTTCATCTCTTCCATAGACTTTTCCAGCTCCATAGTTTTTTCTAGAGCTGTCAGTGAGGTGGTTTATGGGATTTTTGTTGTGGTGCTCATTGCTACAGTTGTTGTGCTAACTCTTGTGAGGGGAACTACACTCAGTGGAATGAATTCCATAGGTGTTGTCTATTCCTTCTCTTTTACCAATCTTTCTAGCTCTATTTCCATCTCTTGTAACTGTGCATTCTGCTCCATGATCAACTTGAGCATCTCATCCTTTTCCCCTTCTATCTCAGCGATCTCCTTGGCTTGTGCATATTTTATGGGTGGCAATTTTAGTTGTTTTCTCAGAGATTCTATATCAACGTTATTTTTCTTTAGCAACTCATCTTCTCCTTTCACATTCGAAGGATCATACCCAATCTTGACCACCAATTCCTCTAAGGATTTTATCTTGTTATCCTTTGCAAAAGAGGATATCTTTTCCAGTTTCAACTGGGTCTGAACATTGTTTAGAGATACCTATAATTTTGCAGCTGTAGAGGAAGCATGGGCCAAAGTGGAAAAAACCATTTCTCTAGTCTGTATGTGTAGATCCATCTGATCAGCTGGATGGACTTGTTTGGTATCGAATACAAGGGTTGACTTTTTTTAGTCAGTGATTTCTTTGGGTTGAGGCACCTATGCCTACAGAAATGCCAGATGCATTCTTCCTTTTTCTGTGTTGAAAGATGATAACAGTCTGTGTTGTGTTGTGGATGTTTTCTTCTGGAACCGAGCATAGGTGCTATTGGTTAGTGTCTGGTTTTTCTTCTTAATCAGATCATATTTTTCAAAAATGTTCATCTTTGCGGATCCCTGTGGAATTTGGGTGGCCACAGTTATATTAGTCTTCTTCTTTGAAGAAGAAGTAGACATTGTCTGGAAGTTGATTGAAGGATTTGGTGTACCTTCTCCCTTAGCCCCTTTGGTAGAATGAGTATCTTCCTCACCAGACTTGGGAATAGTATGAATGGTATTGGAAGTTTTACTATGTAAATGAAAATCCTCCGCTGATACTTTAGTGACTGAAAGAGAGGTATCTTTCCTTGGTCTTTTTTCCTTTAGCACTGGTGGAGTGGTAGTCTGTGAAGTCAAGATTAAGAAATACTGTAGTTCAGTGTCTTCCAAGGTGTTCTCTTCCCACTATGTCTGATTTACATACTTCTCAATTTCCAGTTTGAGTGTGTGAGCATACTGTGCACTTTTGTTTTTAGCTCTCATTTTTACGATGATTCCACTTGGATCATATTTCCAAATGAAACTGGTGCTGAATTTCATTTACTTTAATATATTTTCTACCTCTTCTCGAGTGGCTCGACTATTGCAGACAAAAGGTCATATCTACCCCTTAATCCTCAACTGTTGTTTTTTCTTCAGAGATACAAAGTGAACATCATCTAAATTTATCATCTGGCAAATATACTCTAGTGCAAATATTCGCATGGGAAAATATTTGGGCAATTTGTATGGAGCTAACTCACATCCATGCACTCTGATCTCTATGTGATATTGATAAAGGAACTAGTCTCCCATATATGTGAGGTCCGAGAGGTGTAAGATTCTATGAATCTCTTCATTTATCCTTGGCTCTGGTCTCCCACTAAGCATGCTCTCCACCGGATGATAAAACATCTCGATAAACTGTTTAAAACTGAACTTCGTGGAGTTTCTTCTGAGAAGTGAAGTCCATAGGGTTACTACCTATGGTTTTCTGTCCTGGTCCATTTTCTGCATAAGGAAGGAGAATTTATTTGCTTGATAAAACATGAACATGTATGCCAGTATCGAGGAATACCGGAACATGCCCTCTGTGGCGAATTTAGAAAGTTGATCGTGGATAATCTTTGCTAGGAAAGTATTGTATTCAAACTGGATGGTGGCCTTTTCCTTAGAAGAGAAAATAGATGGGAACCCCATATAGGTTCATCCACCCATTCATTTGAAAAGTAGCCAATTAGACAACAAAGTGATGAAATCACTTAGTTTCCCTTTTCTGAGAACAGGGAGGAATGATACGAGGGATTTTTCTTGGGGAGATAAGCATCTTGTGGGAGGAACAAATCAAAGACATGGGCTCTTTGAGGAAAATTCAGGTTCTAGTATAACTCTATTAGGATTTCAAGGTTGAAAAGGGAGGTGGATTCGGCTCTAGATATCTGCATCATCTGATCAATGGCCTTTGGTGTGATAAAGAAAAGAGTTTATTTAGAAGAAGAAACTATGGCTCTCTGGTTAGGGAGGTAATGAGCTCGACACTTGAGGGCGAATTCAGGGAAATGATGGACCTAGGGAAAAAGATACAGGGGAAAATTTGACTCCCAGAGCCCAAACTCATCACTTTGATCTAGGAATGTGTCTTTAAACCATGACTGCAATTCTGCAAAATCGAATTCGCACCTGGTCTCTGAGATCAGATAATATTTGTCTACTAATGGAATCCATTTGAGATTGACGGGAGGGGGAAGGAATGGATTCTCCTCGACCTCTACTTTTTTAGAGTTTGGCGCCATCGCTTCCAATGGTACTTGCAACTGAAACAAAAATGTTAGCAGGTAATGGCTATGGCTGGGTAGATGGCTAGATCAGTGAGGGGGGGAATTGTTTGGTGCACGGAGAGAGTGAACAGTGTGAAAATGGAGAGACATGGGCTAATTTTGAGTGAACGGGTATCCGTTGGGTGTAGGGGATAGGTTCGCAGGATAATGGATATGTAGCCTGTAATAAATTGCCAATGAATCCTTAAGAGCATGAGGAGGTAGGTGAAGGACATATGACGTGTGTACCCGAGTGATGTGGAGGATGATGATTGGCGGATAAGAGAGAGATACATGACCTGTAACGGGTGGATGAATAAGACGGGTAGAGATGGATATTGATATGTGACATCATGAGGTGGTGGCGGTATGTTAGAAGGGAAGAGGTGCTATGAAATAGCTTAGCAACACATTGGGATGGGGCCCACTGGAAATAGACGCCTCATTCTGGACCCCCCCCCAAACCGTTAAAGGAAGAAAGGTCGAGGGGATCCAGAATATCCTATAGACCATCCATCTGCACACCATTGGGATAACCATAGATCTGTTCACACTTGTTAATCACCATTCCGAAATCCCCCCCATAGTTAAAGGTAGAATGGTCCAAGGGGTCTGAAATCTCATCTTAGCCATAGATCTGTGCGCCAACGACTCAGCCGTAGATCTTCGTGCAATCTTTAATCTCTGGGCACGATTCAATATGTGCATCATAACTTAAGCTTAGTGATTTTGGTGAGTTTTTTGCGCTGCTTTCCTTATTTTTGTCAACATGGGGTTAGGAAAGCACCTAAAACATCAAAATCATACATTTTCTTCAAACGCCATACAAACTTTATTGAAAGAAAAGGTGAATAGCTTGTGTCCTATCCTACCTACCTACACTTTTAGCCCATATTAAACTGTTGGACTAAGAGATTACTCTACCCTAGAGTTATTTGACCAAGATTAGACAGTTTGATCAAACTTATTCACTAACTAACCTATCTACTTGGCAAAGATTAAACAGTTTATCCAAGCTTATTCACTAATCCTATCAACATCAATTCAAAAGGACCTAACCATGTTTAAATAGTATGGATCAAGTCATTGTTATTGCATGGGGATTTGTTCATTATTTTTTTTCTATGCCCTCTTTATTCTTTTTCTATTCTTTTTTTTTCCTTCTATTCTTTTCTTTTTTCTTTCTTTCTTTTGAAAATAATTTGCATGAATGAAATATTATTTGCAAGATAACATATATCAATAGTGAAAATATTCCAGTCACCAGATGATCCTATAAATTACAGGGTTATAACAGAAGTGACCAAGGATCTCCAAAACTTGGTTAAGGGCCAACAGAGACCTTCTAATTTAACTTCAAACCTTGAAGCTATCCCATCATCGTTTGAGAGACGATTGACGATGTATACGTCATCAAGAAAAAAAATACGTTATCATTGGCAACACTTTGTATCATTAAGGAGTAGATATATTTTTCATCATTTCTTAACTAACGAGGAAGCTGATTCAGTTCTCAATGACTGTCATAGTGAGGCTTGTGGTGGTGGTCATATATCTGGCCTTGCGACAACCCAAATTTTTTTTCCATTCGGTTGGTTTTGGTTGTCAATTTGTAAATATTGTGTTGAAGCAGTCAAGAATTGTCACCCTTGCTAGGTGTTCACTTGGAAAATGCGCTCGCATCCAACCCCTCTTCACCCAGTCATCACCGTCGGCCCCTTCACCAAGTGGGGGGTATATTTCATGGAATGTAACCCATCTTCGTCATGGGGGGATAAACATATTATTATGGCCATGGATTACTTCACTAAATGGGCAAAGGCCATGCCTACCATTAAATCCAATGGTAATACCACAATATTCTTCGTATTCAACCAAATTAAAGACCGATTCAGAATCCCAAAGGAGATTGCAACTAATCATGGTAGTCACTTTTAGAATGAAATGATGAAGGAATTAGCATAAAAACTAAGGTTTAATCATGATCATTCCTCCCCTTATTATCCCTAGAAAAATGAACAAGTAGAGCTTGTGAATAAATATCTCATGACCATATTACAAAAAACTGTCAGCTAGAGTAAATTTGACTACATCTAATGTTTTATCCTGTGATTTGGGCATATCAAACCTCGGTAAAGAATTCCACCATTTTTTCTCATTTCCAGTTAGTAAACGGTGTGGATTCGATCCTTTCGATTGAATGTGAAATCCTTCCCTTAAACTGGAAATTGAGCTCCTACTTGACACACTCGATCTTGAAGAACGCCTTCTGCACCTAGATCATCTAGATTAGCAGCGTCGAGATGCCTCTACGACTAACGAAGTGACTAAATGATGTGTTAGAAAAATAGGACCGTGGAGTAATAAAATAAAATAAATGAAGAAACAAAACACAAAACATACACAATACAATAGAGACACAGATTTACGTGGTTCACCCAGTGTGGGCAACATCCACCAGAGAAATTGCCAGGTCCTTCCTTTATTATTATCTAGCATATGAAGGGATACAACCTACAACAAACCCACTGTAACTTCCTCTTCTTTCTCTCACAGTATCCTATCCCAGAATACAATATTCACCCTCAACCATAGCCGCAATACATTTCCCTCATAAAAGAGGGTTGCCTTCTAGGGAAAAAAACCCTAACATAATCTCTAT
>JASDQU010737326.1:59742-72570 GCA_032191745.1 Picea mariana
GTTTTTGAACGGTGGACACTGTTTTTTTTCGGGTTCAGGCTCGATGTTTTGTGAATTTATTGGCGTCGTAGTTTGAGTTGGTCTGTAAAGGTTGCATTGACGGTTGTGGATCGATTATTTTGTAAAAATTGAGAAATCTTTGCGGTGGTTGGAAGGTTGGGATTCATTGCCGACGAAGGGACCTGGTTTGTTAAAATGAGGAGGAGGTAGGGGCATTGTTGCTGATTTCCAAGGATGTGGGTTTGTGTTAGGAGGTGGTGTACTTCGAACCTTTCGACGTTTACCAACCACGAGTTTGTGGGTGTGCTAGTATTTAAATAATGTAAATAAAAAAATATTCAATTTCTATAGTAATAAAATATTTAATTGTATTTAAAGAAAAAAATTGCAAAACATTTTGCTATCATATAAATAATATATTAAATCTATTGATTTATTATTTTTATTCAATTATTTTGAAAACTTTACTTCATTTCGACATCCCCTTCCGCTTGGAGTATGGGATATGCGGGTGAGATGAAAATATAATAAAATAGAGAATATAAGCTAGGGTAAGCTAGTTAGACGAAAATCTAAGTAAATAGAGGATTGCAAATAGGGAATACTGTGAAGTTCTACAGCGTAGTGGAGGGATTATGACTGTTATCGTTGTCTGCATAAACTGAGTCTTTATCCCAGAAGAAAAGCACTTTAAGGCTGTAGAGATTGGGGAATTGGGGGAACAGGGGGCACGTCTACAGTGCCTTCCAATATCTGCAGCACTTCACTCATCGAGGGTCTCGCATCTTCGTCGTCCTGGATGCACCATACTCCCACGATGGCAGCTCTCTTCACCTGTTCCACGTCTGCATCGTTCATCAATTTCTTGTCAAGCACCGCCATGGCGTTTCCACTGTTGATCTGGATTGCAGCCCACGTAGGGAAGAAGAGCTCGCTGGATTTCAAAACCCCGTCCACGTTTCTCCGCCCTGCAATGATCTCGATCAATGTCATACCGAAGCTGTAGACGTCGGCCTTAGCAGTGATGGGCAGACCGGAGAGCCATTCGGGGGCCAGGTACCCTCTGGTTCCTCTCATGGTCGTAAGGACCTTACTATACTCTCTGCCCAGGAGCTTCGCCAGCCCGAAATCGGCCACCTTGGGACAGAAATTGGAATCCAAAAGGATGTTTTCCGGCTTGATGTCGCAGTGGATGATGCAGTCCCTGCTCTTCTCGTGCAGGTAGACGATTCCCCGGGCAGTCCCAACCGCGACGCCGAAGCGCGTTTTCCAGTCCAGCACCTTGTTCTGAATCTGATCATCGCTCTGGGTTTTGTGGAATAAGAAGGAGTTGAGGGAGCCATTGGGCATATATTCGTACACTAACAGTCTTTTGGAGGCCCTTTTGGAGCCCTCGGCGCAAAATCCCAGCAGCCTGACCAAATTCACATGTTGTGTGATTCCGATGGTCCTCACCTCCGTGCTGAATTGTTTCTCTCCTTGGCTCACACTCTCCAACTTCTTAACCGCCACCAGAGAGCCATCTTTCAGAATCCCTTTGAAGACGGAACCGAAACCCCCGCCTCCCAGCCGCTCGGAAAAGTTCTTCGTTGCACTCTTCAGCTCTCTGTAAGTGAATACCTTCAGCATTCCTGGCAGGTTATATGTTACAGACGATCGCGAGCGCCTGCAACACCAGACAAACAACATCACAAAGGCGAGAATAACAACCAGACCACTCACCACACCGCCCACTAAGCCGGCAAGATCAGATGCCTTCATTTTGGAACTAGAGGAGTCAGGCAAATCAGACGCATCTAACGGCACAAACAGAGAGATCCCGTTGGAGGCCGTATCGGACAGATCTAGCAATTCACCAAACCACATTAGACATGCCTGTAAAGTGCTATTCTCAATGTAGGCATATGCGGTGCAGGAACAATTGCCGAGACAGGCCGCCTGGCACTGCCTTTGCCCTTGCCCTCTGTATTGAACTTCTTGAGGGGGCGTAGATTTGCCACTCAACTCTACAAATCCAATGGTATTGGTCCGGAATCCGGCATGGCTGCACTGTAATGGCGTCTTCCGAACACAGCCTCTTGACCACTGTTGAGAGTCCCATTCTTGGGTGTCTCTGGGGACAAAGCCCGTGAGGCAGTTGCAGGACTGGAGATTGTTATAGTGACATGATCCATAAGCCCCGCACACAGCATACACCTGGCACTGATCTCCGGGCTGGTCCCAAAACATGTTCCATTCGTTATTTCCCACCATAAAGTAAAGTCGAATTTCTCCCGACTCATCCAGGACGAAACGCGACAGATATGAAAATTGGGGCTTCACAGAATAACTGATATACTTGTACGAACCGTTGCTGAAAAAAGTGATATCGTAGGCGTAATTCTGCGCCATCTCCGGAACTTCGCTGAATATTTGACCATTCCAGACACCGCTTTGCCAGTAGTTGATCTGATTCTTGTACACCATAACGAGCTGGTCGGCTCCGTTTGCATCCATCTGAAGGCCGAAGGGTCCTGGACTCGGATCCCAAGTGCTCTTCCAGGAAGTCAGTTTCTGGGTCACAGTGATCTTCATCCCAGGCAACCACGTATTTCCCGGATGGTCGAAGCTCTCCCAAATACTTTCAGAGGTATTCTCCGCACTCAGCACCTTCAAGTTACCAGAATCCGTCATCACAGCCGAAGAAGGCTTCCTCCCGTTTCCCTCGGAGGACCAGACGATGGATCCCCCATACGACAGAAGGAGACCCCCGTCCACTGTGAGATTGAAAACGCCAGACGTGTTATGCAGTGGCCATTCTCTGTTGGCCACCCAAGCGATTGTCTGCTGTGAGGCCGTGGCGTACCAAATACCCACATACCATTCCTTAACGTTGTTGCTGGTGAGACTGAAGAATCCCAATTTGAAGACACCGCTCTTAGAAATCCTGGTCTGGTTACCAGTCAGAGAGGCGCCTAGCACCATGCTGTCGGAAGATGTGTCTACCGCATCGCCCAGCTTTACCTGAAACAGCAGCAAGAGGAAAAAACAAGACAGTTGCCG
This sequence comes from Picea mariana, assembly GCA_032191745.1. NCBI lineage: Eukaryota > Viridiplantae > Streptophyta > Pinopsida > Pinales > Pinaceae > Picea > Picea mariana. The sequence goes on from JASDQU010737326.1 coordinate 62,785, forward strand.
TCTCGTGCAATTTCCACTCCCCATTCTGAAATCTATAATCTATGAGCTGCTCTGCTGCCACCCCATACTCTGAATCTCTTATTAACATGTTTATGAGTGTTGCCCATTCACTCACTTGAACGAGTCTAATGCATAGACTAGTCACACTCGATTGTGTCCAATCCTGTATTTGACTGAAATACTGTAATGATATAAGATTTTCTTGTAGAATCCAATAATTAATACTAGTCGGGTCGATTCTCGTTGACCATATTTTTATTTTATGATTATATTTATAAAATTGAAAATTAAAATATAATATTTTAGCTTATAAAATTAGTAGTTATTTCGTGCATCCTGTACTAAGACAGGACAACTGATAATTACTATATAGGGTAGTTGAAGTTTATAATTTATATATATTAAAATTAATAATAAATAAATAAAAGTAGTAGCAAAGTTGTTTACAGCTAACTTAAAACATTTTTTTAATGTAGTAGTTATGTGTAATTTAAAGTAAAAAATTATAATAATTATAAAATATTGGAAACTTGTAATAATTTATTGTTTTTCATAGTCTATATCAAAAGAAAATGGAAAAATGATAATGACTATTTTATGTTTTAAAAAATGAAGTAGAATTGAACAAATCTAGTTAACAACTATTAATAATATAAGTGTAAATTTAAGTCTTCAAAACCTTTTTTAAATAAATTGATGAATAAAAGTTGTGGCATATTAGTCTTATCCATAACACTCCATTCCAAGGTACCACTGAACTATAACACACTTGTCAAAATTATTTAAGGTCACCTAATCAAACATTCAAAACTATCATAACATATCTAGTTATTTGCATACAATAGCTCATTTTAAACTTTTTAATATTCTAGGTTAATTATGAAGTAAAGATGAGAATATAGGATTCAAAGTAAACAAAGAGATATAGTTATTATAGTACTAGTCCTTTTTTGTAAGCAAGTTCTATTCACATTAATATCATACAAAAGAGTATTACAATCATAGCTCTCTCTAGCCTACCAAAAATATAAAATATAAAACCATACCACACAAAACATCCAAACACCAGACTTGTTAATATCGAAGTTTGCATGTTTTTAAAACTATACATCTACCAAAAGTTTAGGACCTCCAAAAACTTTAAAACCATAACCAAAGTTCAGACAAACCAATAACAAAGAAACACAATAACACAACTAGAGAACAAGACAAAGTGAAGCCACTCCTAAATCAATGAACCTAAAAATAATTATTATTCAAGGCCTGAGGAGCTCGATGGCCTCAAACCCTGTGAATCAAGGGAAGCCTTGTTGAGAAATGGTTCCTTGTCTTCTTCAATTACGGTTGGGTTGACAGAAGTGCCTAGGTGACACTTAGCTCCAACCTTACCTTCATTATGCTCGCCAACAATTCAATTCAGATGCCAAACACCATCCTACGTACCACTTCCAACTTAGCTTCAAAGAGCATGAACCTATCCAACAACTCCTCATACTTGGTCCTATCCAACAAATCCTCATACTTGGCTCCATGCTTCTCCAACACCTAGGCAATGAGGATCTTAGCGAGCTAGTGTGCTGAGTGGCCTTGAACACTTTGATGTTTCTATTCCCAAAGAAACTAGAGTGAAACCAAACTTAAAGTAAAAGAAATAAAATAATTATAAAATACTTGAAACTTGTAATAATGTATTATTTTTACATGGTCTAAAATCAAAAGAAAAATGATAATTTTATTTCATGTTTTTAAAAGTTGAAGTAGAATTGAACAAATCTAGGTGTTAACTACTATTGATAATATAGGTGTAAATTGAAATCTTCAAAACCTTTTTAAAATAAATTGATGAATAAAAATGACGCATATTAATCCTATCCATAACACTCCAAGATATGACTAACTAGAACACACTTGCTCTTCTACACTTTTAAATAAGAATTTAGAAATTTTCAAAATTATTTAACATCACCTAATCAAATATTCAAAACTATCATAAAATATCTAGTTACTTGCATCATAATATTTCATTTAAATTTTTTTAATATTCTAAGTTCATTATGCAGTAAAGATGAGAGTATATGATTCAACGTAAACAAAGAGATATAGTGATTATCGTATTAGTCCTCTTTTTGTAAGCAAGTTCTTTTCACATTAATATCATACAAAAAAGTATTACAATCATAGCTTTCTATGGAATGCCAAAAACATGAAACCAATCCATAGAGAACATCCAAACACCATACTTGTTTATATCAAAGTTTTCATGATTTTAAAACTATACATCTACCAGAAGTTTAGGACCTCCAAAAACTTTAAAACCATATCCAGAGTTCAGAAAAACCAATAACAAAGAAACACAAGAACACATAACTACAGAGAAAGACAAAATGAAGCCACTCTTAAATCAACCAATCTAAAAAAATTATCAGTCAAGGCCTAAGGAGCTCAATGGCCTAGAACACCTTGAATCCTGGGCAACCTTGTTGAGCAATGGTTCTTCCTCTTCTTCAATTATAATTGGGTTGAAAAAAGTTCCTAGGTAACACTTAGCTCCATCCTTACCTTCATTATGCTCACAAACAACTTCAATTTGGATGCCAAAGACCATCCTACAATGTAACAACCCTAATCAACTATTTAATTATCATGGTTGATAAATATTAATTTAATTAATTATTAAAATAAATTTATTGAGTCTTTATTATAATATTATTAAAATTGGTAGTTGAAGTAATTAATAGGAGGGATAGGGTGGTTGAGGAATTCATGGGGGATAAGACGGTTGGAAAATGGAAGGAGGGAGTGGGATTCGAGAGAGGAGGATAAGGGAGAGGAGGAAGAACTTGGGGAAGGATCATTGGTTTTTGGAAGGGAAAATTTGGGGAAGAAGGAGGAGGAAGAAAGGATAAAAGAAGGAGTTTTAGTGAACAGTTTGGTTTGAGGACTCTCACAGGGACATAGTTGTTGTTGGGAATTTTGGGCTCGGGGGCCAGGAAACCGCAAGGATTCCTGGAGCTAGGGAGCCAGAGAGGTTGTTCCTAGTTGGCTGAGAGGTTAATACTCAGTTTGGGTAGGATCAACATCATTAACCAAGAAAGCTCTAAATCAACTAAGATTCAGGTTGAGGTAAATACCTTATGCATTTTCTTCTATCATTATATTGTTGTTATCATTATATTATTGTTAATTATTATGCTATTAGTATGTTGATGTTGTTGTGTTGTTAATTATTATTCTGTTAGTATGTTTTTGTTGCTAAACTGTCAATTATTATGTTGGTAGAAGAGTATCAAGAAAGAAAATTCTAAACTAAGTAGCAGTAATTAAAGAAATAGATTATAAAGTATTTATGTATTTATTTATTTTTATGAGTCTTTGTAATCCAGGCCTTACATACAAACCACTTCAAACTTGGATTCAAAGAGCGTGAACCTATCCAATAACTCCTCATACTTGGCTCCCTACTTCTCTAACACCTGGGAAATGAAAATCTTAGTGAGCTAGTAATGCTCAGTGGCCTTGAATACTTTGGTGCTTCTACTCCTAGAGAAATTGGAGTCAGAAAACCGGTTCTCAAAATACCTATCAATTTGGTCATTCACTATCAATTTCCTCTTCTTCTAGACTTCTTATTCCAAGACTCCAATTTCCTCCCTCATCGTTGCAGAGAAATTTGCATGGTAAGTCTGCTTAGCCCACTGGGAAACTCTTTCAGATCTACTTATAGACAAGGCTATGGATCTCTTCCTAGCTCATCCAAGCATCTTATGATTTCATTCCCCACATTTCCTCGAGCTAGGCCCCGATCCCTCCATGTCAACACCACCCTCAATATCACCCATTCTCTCTGAGTACCAAAGTATGAGAGGCCATAATACTAAAACCCCAACACTAGAACAAGATACCCAAACCATGAAAAAGACCCCACCGAGAAGGTCAATCTTACCAATGCCTCGAGGATAAGACCGCTCATGAAATATCCTGGAGAACTGAACAACCCACCACCCTCTCCAACCAAACATAGAAGAACCCTCTAAACCTCCAATTCAAAGGAATTGATACCTAGCACCACAGTCGTTGGGGTCATTGAAATCCATAGGAACCCAACCAACATCCTTGGCTAACCAATTTTTAGGAAGAGGGATACCAACGAGCAGACACCCCCCCCCTTCTATTAGTCTCACCAATCACACCCTAAAAATTAGGCTGGACAATCACAAAACGAGAATCCCACATGAGCCAAAGCAACTAGCCTCTGCATATGACCAAGACCGAATGAAGTTGGACTCTCCCTTTGTCAATTCATATTTTCTATGTTTCATGGAAATCACTCAAGACCCCTTTCATTGCCATGATAGCCTAAGGGCTCATCAAACCCAACACATAACTTGAATTGGATTCTCTGGATGTACCATAAACTTCGCCCATGTACCATTTTCCTCCCATTATCCAACATTCTCCCTCCACATCAAGCACAATGGAACCCAATAGCACCTTGGGTACCATGGTTATCATATTAGTCATATGCATAGAAAGCATTCAAGCTCCCAAGTGTCACCCTATCAAGGGAATTATCTTATTAGTCCTTAATATGTAAGAAATTATTGAAATTACCTATGGTAGATTGAATAAACTTTTATAGTAAATTGAATAATAGTTTGTGTGTGTGTGTGTGTGTGTGTGTGTGTGTATAGTTTATAATAATAAAGAAAATAAGTGTTTAGTAAATTAATAATTGATAATGAGTAGTGAAGTTGCTTAGAACATGTTTCTTAATGGGTTAGTTGGATAATGCTTAAAAGATTAATAGGTTAGTAGATTACATTTTAGTGGGTTAGTAGCGTCAATCATAGATACTATATTCAACAATAATATACTATGATCAACCATAATCAACCCTATTCGACCATAGTAGTTACGAAGTTAATGGGTTAGTGGTCAAGGAACATTAGTTGGTTGGTTGGTCAATGATTAGAGGGGATAGTGAGTTAGTGGATCAATGGTTGGAGGGTGTGTTGGTTAGTGGGTCATGGTGAGGGGGTTAATAGTTTATTGGTTGGGGTTATTTTGGGTTATTAATTCAAGGGGAAATGTGTTAAATTTTAAGGGGTTCATGGTAGTGGGTCGGGGTTAGTGAATTAGTGGTTCATTACATTAAATTTATGGGGTTAATGTGTTAAGGACTAGGGGTTTAATTGCTTGGTGGTTAAATAGGGTGAGTGAATTACGGAGCTAGTGAATTGTTAAGAATATAATCTCAATTTTCATTCACAATACGGGTTAAACCCCTATTATAACCTATAACTTATTTATCCACTATATATATTCGATAAATGATTATACTAATTAAATTAACACTTAAAATTTGATTAATTTTTTATATATAAATAAATTAATATTGAATTTTCATATTTTATTTTTAATATATTTACAATGAAATAAATATATTTATATTTATTTTTTTAAATATTATCAAAATAATTTATTGCACTTTTTGTTATATTTTTTCCAATAAAGAAAAAACTTATATTTCATAGAAAAGGAAATATACATATTATTTTCCATATAAGGACTGTAATTTATCATATATTGTCTTTCCATTCATACCTTTACAGTATCAAAACTACTCTCCATACTCTTCATATAAAAACTTTCTTATCTCGTCTTACATCATAAAAAACAAAAAGAAAAACTTTTCCTCTTTAAAAAAACTACAGCCTAAAATTTATCCCATCACATGGATGTACTTCAACAAAATTTGGAAAGAAAAGACACCACATCTGAAAGAAGAGCCTCTTTTGATAGATCATCCACTAGAGTATTGAGATCCCTGAAAATGTGAGAGATGGACAACCATTCTAAAACAAATAAGAAATCCCTAATTTGTTTCAACAGTGGTTAAAATCTCGGTACCTGCATATTTATGACCCCACCAAAGAATCAACTATGGTCTTTGAATCACCCATGATTTGAACTTTTCTCAATATTAGAGTGTCCACCATGAATAACAAGGCCCATAAAGCTGATAACTCTTCCTTCATATTGGTACATTTTCCTGGCATGTATTTGATCTTGTATAAGTGTGAAGCCGAAATGTAAAGGACCACCCCTGCACCACATGAAGGAGGATTCCCCATAAAAAAAAACCAACAAATGCTCACATCCACCAAAGGAAATATCTTTTTTTGTTTTTTTTTACTTCTGACTTGTGTTCCAAAAAAATTATGGCAATTAAAGATGCGACCACTTATGAAGAGGGATGAATTTCTTGGAAGGTGTTGACGTTTTGAGCCCACCAAATAAAATAAAATAAGAACAAAGGAAGAGATATATAACCAGATGAGAACTCATTTTATTTCCATTATTTCATCCAATCAACTAATCCTCCACCCAAAACCTGAAGATGAACCTTCAACACTATTGAGATTGAAGCCCACACCATCTGGGTAAAGTAACATGTTACGAAAATATGTTGAGCTATCTCCTCATCCTACTTACACAATGCAAATCGACTTGGGACAATCCATCTCCTTTTTATTCCATTGTCCCACGTTAATTGTTAGAAAAACATGATCGCGAAGCAATAAAATAAAACAAATGTGGAAAAAAAAAAAGATACACAATACAATAGAGACATAGATATATGTGGTTCACCTAGTGTGGCTACATCCACCAAAAAAATTGTTAGGTTTTTTTGTTGGATGTATGGGTTGACTCGGGTTCTACCTTAGTTCTCCAACAAAACCCTTTTCACCATTGGCCCTTCTGGTAAACCAGAAGGCTACACCATGTATAAGGTGCACAACACAGTCTCACTCGAGATGGTTTATGGGTGACTACAGGACGCAGGTTTCTGCAGTCATGGAAGGGATTGGGGAATGTTCCTTTTACTTCTATTTCTACTTAACCACACATTCTAACATACCATTCAACAGATCTACTATTTCATTCATTCATAATCTTCATTGTGCATACATATTTCTAGTGCACGTTGTAATTTAAACCATTCATTCATCTAACCATTTAGCCATAATTGCAGAAATAACAAAATCATTCAGACACATTTGTAACACAAGTTTTTATCGTGGTTAAACCCCCCTGGGCTATGTCCACAAAGATATTATTTTTATTTCTTCTTCTTCATCAAAATGGCTCTGTGTGCATTACATCATAGACTAGTAGTATGTAGTGAGACAGAACAACGTCACACCAAGCTCGAAAGCTTGCGACCTAACCCTCAGTTACATCAATTCCATCTGAGCTCCACATCTCTTATCAAACTACAGACTCAAAACTCTAAAAATATTCTCCAAAATAGGCTCGTCGCACACAAATGCTAAGATGTGAATAAAGATTAAAAACTTGGATGCCTCAGTATAACTTATACCTCTTCTATTTATACTACAAAATGGGTTAAAACCCTTACAATATGAGTCCACAACCCTAACCCTAACATGTCTAGGTTTGTCCACATATGCATTGGATTTTCGCAAATCCTATCGTGTGTTGCTTCCTTTGCCCTTTGTCATGTTAGTCTTCCTTATTTTCCTATGCAAGTTATTCTATTTGGCCCACTTTGCCTTGCTTGGTGTGCTTACTCCAAAAAATGCATGCTCCAACATGCCCCCAACACTAACTTGTGACTCATCTCAAGCCACATAGACTTAGTTCACTTTCTGCAGCGCTACCTCCAGTGCATGCAACTTCTTTTCCATCTCTGTTGTTGTTTCCTTTTCCTGCACATTCATCTCTACCATTGTTTCTACATCTTTTGTTTTCATGTGCTCTTCCAAAACTTCCCTACTTTCTTCATGTACCTTTTCCATGCTGACTTTCTATGTTTCTAGCATTGTTATCATCTGTACTACTTTATCTTGTATGGGCTCCAACTGAGCCTCTAGTGTTTGTTTATCTTTTTGTGCTACCTTTACCTCTTCCTGCAGTTTTTTCATCTCCTGTGTGGCCCTCATTCTTAGAGATATTTCCATTGTCTTTTGTCATTTCTTCAAATCCTAAATTGCAAGGTTCAACTTCTCTTCTCTCTGCTCCAACTGTTGGATCATGTCATCTTCTTCCAAGTTGTTCCAAATGTTTTTATTCATGTCATATAATTCGAAAACTTCTTTAATTTCCTGCACTATGTTATCAACGTGCATAGTAGCCTCCTGCTCTCTCTATTCTCTTACTTCAGGGGATGTTCTTGGAGTTAGTTTTTCTAATAACTCTGTTATCACCTGCTTGTATCTCTCCATGGGTTGTGCAATCTTTTTTATATTTTCTTCTGTTGCGACCTTTGGTTCTTGTGTTTAGTCTGGTATGCTACTGTATACTTCTATGAGTGGCTTCTCTAGTTTATATGTGCATTGTTTCTCCTCTTCCTTATCCAACATGATTTTCTCATAAGTGACCTGTAGTATCTCCTTAACCTGTCTTCCAATTTCTAGGTTGGTGGCATCCTCTCTAGCTCTAGACAGGACCTCCTACATCAAACTCTCCTATAACCCATATAATTCCTTCATAGGTATATGTGTCAGAACCAACTCTAGATGTTCTATGTCCTTCATTTGTTGTTGCACGATGTTCTCGTTGGCTTCCAACATGTCCCGCGCGACTTTGAACCAGTCATTGTTCTTTACTATTGTTTGCACTGTCTCTTCATGTCCTTTTTTTACTGGTGTTTGATTTCATTTCTCTTTCTGTTGCACTGTAGGATGATGTACTGTACTTTGTTTCTGCCTCTGTAGAATGTCATGCATTTCTACCAGCTTCTCAATAATTTCCTCCCTTTGTTCTACTGCTACAATGACTGCATTTTTCCCTCTATCATGGACTTTATTTGCAATGAATTTTGCATCATATTCTGTAATAGTAAGTACTAGAGGATACTTGTGATACTTCATTTTCTTTCTTATTTCCTGCTCCTGTGTTCCAATCCTCCTTTTGGTTGGGGTTGAGGTCTACGCCTCAATTTTCTTCTTTTCTTTTTGATCCTCCTGTACCTCCTTCTTCTTAGAGCTATCTCCCTTGACCTATTCTCATTTCACTTCTTCCCTTGACACTTTGTATTTATTCCTTGGCTTCTTGACTGCTATGCTGCTTCCTGAGGTTTGATTATGCTCTGTAGCCTTCCTTGTATTTTTTGCAGGACTACCTATCTTCTTTGATGGGCCTACTTCTGCTTGTTCCTTAGGTTTTGTTTCTTTCTTCTATGTTGCTGGAACTTTCCACTGTGCAGGCCAATCCTTTACTATCCATTCTACTTCCTCCCGTGTTCTGCAATACCTCATTTCTATACACTTATTCTTTGGGTCTCTTCTGGATTGTATCCGCATGTGGTGTCTTGAAGCCTTAAAGTTGGCAATTCCTTCATTTTCCTTGAATACTTCAATTGGGATTCTCCATACTTTGGTTGTCTTCTACTACATATATTCTAAGAACATTGTGAATAAAACATAGTTCACCTGTTGGCTTTTAGTGTCTTTTTCCTACCATAATGTTACATATCATGTTGCACAACATTTCCCTTTTCTGTCCAGAAAGGTTGTGAACTTGGGTTCCTTCCAACCTATCAATGCTATCAATATCAACAACCAAGAATAATGGAATTATTTCCCATTATCATGTGCATCCCTGCAGTCTATCAAAAATTGATTTAGTAAATACGATGCCCAACTAAATACTATCCCCTTTGCACACTGTGCAACTGCTACTATGACTCCTATCGGAGCCTCTTCCTTTCTACACTTCCTCAAGAGTTTTCAGATCATGAGATTGGTGGAAAACCTTGTC
>JASDQU010737326.1:81772-104752 GCA_032191745.1 Picea mariana
CAGTTGGTGATATTCTTACCAAGATAAGTGTCAACTATGTGATAAATTTACATGCTGCATTATTATTTACGTGTTTATTTTTATGGGTTTATCCTATTTGTGGTTATAATTGTCTTTATATTTATGGGTATTTCTTGTATATGCCCCATGTATTTGTTTACTATTATTTCAGTATGAATCTGTGAATTTACAGAATGTATTTGTCTGTGTATGTTTTATATATAAATTTCCACAAGAGTTTTGTGTGTATATGTTTTAGTTGCATGCAGTTCAAAAAATTTATGTGGCATAACTCAGTTGGATGTTGGGTATGTTACAACATGGTATCAGAGAATGAAAGAGTTTTCTGGAGTAGCATGCCTTGGCCTGGGTGGCCAGGGATGTTACAATATGGTATTAGAGCTTCAATTTTCAACACTGAGCCTGGATGGGCCGAGTAAGTTGGGTTGAGGAAAATTTTTACAGAGGATTGATTTCGAATTGGCCAAATCTCAAGTTATAGAGCGTCCATGGTAAAAAGTAACAACAATTGGGCAGAATTGAGAAAAATCCCCAATTTTTGTTGTTAAATTCATGGGAAAATTGAGAAATTTGGCCATGTGGTGAGATATTATTGATTTAATATTTGTTCTATAAAATTCAGACCTTAAATTGGTCCAATTTAAAGTTACAGTGAAGCCATGATAGTTGGAGCGAGATTAGTAATTAAAATTATCAAATTGTGACTTGAGTTTGGGAAAAATTCGTTCCAGAAATGTCAAACCGTAGCAATTTGTTGTTGCAGAGGTTGAACTGGTGTTATCGGGGAAAAATTGAACAAATTTCACAGTTGCACAATTTCTATGGTAATTTGGAGAAAAATTTAAGCAAAAGCCCCAATTTCTGCAGCGGAATTCACGAGGAGTTGATGCACATAAAAATGAATGTGCACAGGTGGGCGCACTAAAAATGCATGATACACAATAAAAAGCTTGTGATATGTAAAAATTGGGTGCTATGCGGAAAAATATTGGCGTGCTGGTACACGTGCTAAATTTTGGCACCACGCGGAAAAATGTTGGCATGCTGGTGCTCGCGCTAAATTTTGAAACCGCGCGAAAAAATATTGGTGTGCTGGTGCATGCACTAAATTTTGGCAGCACGTGGAAAAATGTTGTGGTGCAAGTGAGCGCGCTAAATTTAGCATTGTGCGGTGTGCATATGCATAAAATGGTGTGCGCGGTCTGCACACACATAATAATGGCGCACATGGTGTGCGCAATATTGACAGAGCGCAGAGGAGTTTGGTTGTGCGTGCAGAATGTGGGTATATGTTGTCACGTGACAATTTAGTTAATGGTGCGCGCAGAGTACTGGTGCGCAGTGGGGGCGTACTAAAATTTGGCATGGTGCAGTGCATAGAGTGAAATGTGTGAGGAATATCAACGCGCAATACAAAAATTGCGCGCAACAGGTATTAGTATCAAAACCAAAACTGCACGCAGTGGATATTGGCGCACGACGCAAATGTAGTGCGCGCAAGTTATTGGTGCAGAAAATAAGTGATGCACAGTGGTTATAGGTGTGTGGAGAACGATTTACCTTGTGGTATTGTTGCGCATGCTATATATGGGTGTACAAGTTGAAATCCATACATGCGAAGTCGTCTGGAAGGTGAACAACAACAAAAAACCATCGATTTTTTGTGACGTTTTATACTGATTGAACGTCATCTTTTTGCAGCATGTTTTTGAGGCCCTTAAGGGCGTTTTTAGAAACTCAAAAACTACAAGAGATGAATGTGACAAGGTACACTATGTCTCTACATCTAAAAAATAAGAGCTCAGAGAGATCTTTCTAATGGTGTAAACCGTTCATCAAACGAAACTTTTATGAGAAAGTTACAGCACAAACAGTGGAGGGTAAATTTTAAGACCCAACTAACTTCAAAGAGCCATAACTTTCTGCTCCGGAATCAGATTGAGGAGCAGGAGTAGTCAATATAAATATATTGAACCATAGAAGACATTCCTAGAGCTGAATTAAATTTCTGGGCATGTTAAAAATGTTTAATATAACAAAGAAGGTACCTATAACATTCCAGACTAAAAAAACGAATTGGCCTAGAACTTCAACAGGTTGTAACTAGCAGCCCGGAACCTAGAAAAAGGTGAAACTTGGATAGGTTGTCAAAAATATGTATATGAAGAAACCCAATTGAGATCCTACAGAAAAATCAAATGGAGTAAGTGCAAAAATTCATAATTACAACGCATAGTTGCCCCAAGTTGAAGGATGAACAAAAAAATTAATGGGCAATTTTCAAATAACCATAACTTTATGCTCAAGACTCAAAATTGAGCATGGGAGCAGGTGTCGGAAGGGTATCAGAAAGTAGAATATAATTATTCACCCAAAAAATTGATCTGGGCATCCAATTTTCTAAGAAATCAAAAGAAAGAATTTTGATATATTATTGAACCAGAATGGTTCATATTTTCATGAAATTGTTGAAACAGTTAGCCAGACAAAGTTTTGTTGGCTGCACATTTTGCAGAGTTGAGAGGAATGGAATATGCATAGAGGACTTACATCCAAGAATATGAGATTAGAGGGATGGATGTCCATTTGGTCATTGAAGGAACAAACTCCAATGGAGATGGAGAAGGAAGGGACGAAAACATGAATATGGTAGAGACCATTAAAAATTTGCAGAGAGATGTCCAAAGCCATAATTCAGATAATGAAAGGATTATGAGAGATAAGGAGAAGAAAGAGTAATTCAACATGAAGTTAATGCATAGATTGAACATAATAGAAAAGAAATTGGAGAAGGAGAATGGATCAAGCAAATCAGGAAGTCACAAGTCTCCTGATGACAAAGAAGAACAAGAAGTGTTAGCAGACATCACCATCACTCCCCAAGGCATTCCAATAAGAGGGAACAAAACAACTCAAGTCCATCTCCTGTCAGGAAGAATAAAAGGTCTGGGGTGGATGAGCTACGAGGAGAAATGAACAAAATCAAGCCTCGTACATTTGATGGTGAGCAAAAGAAGGATGAAGATGCAAAGACATCACTGCTGGGCATGAGAAATTATTTTCAATTGCATAATTATTCTTCTCATGCAGAAGGTAGAATTGTCATCTATCAAATCAAGGGAAAGGCATCCATGTGGTGGGATCAACTTGTGCAGGTGCAACACATTAAAGAGAAAAGTATTACTTGGAGAGAATTCAAGAAGTATTTTGAGAAGAAATACTTGACTAAGAGATACTATGACAAGAAAATGAAAGAGTTCTTTGAACTCAAGCTTGGGAGTATGAACATAGATGAATATGAAAGAAGGTTTCTAGAACTGCTGAAGTATGTCTCTTTCATCAAGGATGAGATAGTTAAGATTCATAGGTATTTGAGTGGATTGCCAGCATTCATTAGTGAAAAAATATAGTATGATGATCCTAAGATATTGGAGGAGACCATAAGGCAAGCTAAATGCCTATATGATCAGCATAAAGCAAGGCCAAATTTCCAAAAAGCTTGGGAAGACAAAAATAAATTCAAGATGGATCAGAGGAAGAACGAAACTAAGCCACCATTATTTAGAAATAATACTCAAGGACAACCAACTTCTAGAGAACCTAGAACGATTGAGACAGGGGGTCAAAGGCCAAGGCAACCACCTATTCAATGTTGGGGTTGTAAAGGAGATCATATGTCCAGAGTTTTTCCTCACAAAGGTGAAAAAGTGAGGACTGTTCACAATGTTCAACAAGTTGAAACAGTGGAGGACATGGGCAGAAATATACTAAGGATCTATGCAGCCCTGGACAACAAGAAAACATAGTATCAGTCACATATGATTGAAGTGGAAGGTATGATCAACAACCAAACCATTGCTATTTTAATTGATTCAGGAGCTAGTCATAGTTATATAGATCCTAAGATGGTGGAAAGTTTTCATTTGCCAAGAAGAACACATGGAAAATCTTGGTTGGTGCAGCTGGCTATCGAAGCCAAAAGAAAAGTTAATGAGAAAGTTAAGTCATGTCATATGGACATGAATGAACTAAACACCAGGGAAGATTTGAATATCTTGCCTTTAGGTTCCTATGACTGTCTAATTGGGATGGATTGGTTAGAACAACATCATGCTATCCTAGACTATCATAACAAGGAATTTACTTGCTTGGATGAGGAAGGGAACCTAAGGAGAGTGCAAGGAATTCCCAGGGAAGTAACCATCAAAGAAATTTCAGCATTGCAGCTGAAGAAATGTTACAGAAAAGGGTGTTAAATATTTGTAGCTCATATGGAAGAGACACCTAAAGATAAGGTGCCAAATTTGGAAGACCATGCAGTCTTGGAAGATTTTGAAGATGTGTTCAAGGAGGTACCATTACTACCCCCAAAGAGAGATATTGATTTCTTTATAAATTTAATGCCTAAAGCATCTCCAATGTCAAAGACTCCTTACAGAATGAGTACACCAGAGCTTAAGGAGTTACAAATGTAGCTTGAAGAACTTCTAAAGAAGGGGTATATACACCCAAGTGTGTCACCTTGGGGTACCCCAGTCTTGTTCGCGAAGAAGAAGGATGGGACATTAAGATTGTGCATTGATTTCAGACAGTTGAATAAAGTGACTATAAAGAACAAGTATCCTTTGCCAAGGATCGATGATCTCTTTTGATCAATTGAAGGATGAAAATATATTTTCAAAGATAGATCTCAGGTTAGGATACCATCAGGTAAGGATTAAAGAGGAATATATCAACAAGACCTCCTTCAGGACAAGGTATGGTCATTATGAGTTCACAATGGTGTTGTTTGGGTTGTCAAATGCACCAATTGTTTTCATGTGCTTAATGAATGGTGTTTTCCGAGAATATTTAGACAAGTTTGTCATTGTCTTTTTGGATGACATCCTTGTATATTACAAGTTAGAAGAAGAACATGAGCATCATTTTAGGATGGTGTTGCAAGTATTAAGGGAGCACTAGTTGTATGCCAAGTTGAGAAAGTGCTCATTTTATCAGAATCAAATTCATTATTTGGGGCATATCATTTCAAAGGATGGGATAGCAGTGGATCTTGAGAAGATAGAAGCCATTAGAGAATGGTCAGTGGCAAATAATGTGACATAGGTCAGATCATTCATGGGCCTTGTAGGCTACTATAGGATATTTATTGAAGGATTATCAAAGATTGCACATCCAATCACTTCCTTACAAAAGAAGGGTGTGACGTTTCAGTGGACATTGGATTGTGAAAAGAGTTTCCAACATTTGAAACAATTATTAACAAGTGCTCAAATTTTAAAATGTACTTATGTTGGTGAACTGTTTGATATAATTTTGTATGCACCTTTCATGGCATAGTGCGCGCATGTTCTGCATTGTAAAATTATGAAGTGTGCACATTCTCGGATACCATGCACAACAACTTAAGTGCACACAATTTTGAGGCCAGGGAGCCTTTGTGTATAGGTTTTTTTTTATAGGCTGGTGAGCGAATTATTATAATCTAGGAGGCTTATGTTTGTATTAGGCCAGAGAGCCTAGATGCTAAAGGCCAGTGCACCTATTTTTGTATATGTCTCATCATTAATATAAAATACATCGCTGCGCGCAAACTAACCACGATAAAAGAGTACAAGGGACTAAACTCCAGTAGTTAGGGAAATGGGGGGCTAAAAGTTAAGGAAAAGGGCTAAGCTAGGGAGCTTATGCCAAAAAGTAATATTATATTAATATTTCTTAAAGTATAAAGTATGGATAATTATTTTATCCTAAGTTCCAAAGTTGGGGACAAGTGGGCCAAAGTAGCTCCCTACATGACAAGTGTCAAGTTGGGGACATGAATACATATTGTTGGGACTTAGTTCATTTTTTGGGATTCCTTATATCATTCAACCATTGCGTTGATCATTCCATCATCATACTCAAACTCATTGAGCTATCCTTTGGAATTTCCTGTCATTGTATCTGAACCTGTATACATAGCCATATTGTTTTGTGTAGCTAGTTAGCTTGGGAGTTGGACTGAAGAAGGGGGTTGTCAAGCCCTTGGGATATTGAAGAAGCGGTTTTTCAGGCCCATGAACAATCTCTCTATGTGAGAGAATTGTTGGGAATTGATTTCCTGAAGGTGCTAAACTACAAATACAGGGATTTGAGACCTCCTGTCCGGCCTGTTGCTAAAGCCCGGAAAGGAAGTGGGGCAGCTAAAGGACTGTTGATCAGAGAAGGAACACACTTTCTGGGGTGGGACATGCATGTGGGGAATGAGGGACTGTAGGATGTTAGTTTGAGTTGGCACCTGTGACTAAGTCTTTCCTATTGTCTATGAGCAATTATCCTGGTTAGGAATACCTTTACCCGGGTGGAGTTTAGTTCCAACTCGAGGGTGACCCACTGCTGAGAGTGATGAGCAGTGTGGTCTAAGGCTGGGAGGTTTGTGGAAGGTATGCACATAGTTGGTGATATTCTTACCAAGATAAGTGTCAACTGTGTGATAAATTTACATGCTACATTATTATTTACGTGTTTATTTTTATGGGTTTATCCTATTTGTGGTTATAAATGTCTTTATATTTATGGGTATTTCCTGTATATGATGCATGTATTTGTTTGTTGTTATTTCAATATGAATATGTGCATTTACAAAATGTATTTGTCTTTTTTTATTTTATATATAAATTTCTGCAAGATTTATGTGTGTATATGTTTTAATTGCATACAGTTCGAATTTTTTTTGGCATAGCTCAGTTGGATGTTGGGTATGTTACAGCATGGTATCAGAGAATGAAAGAGTTTTTTGGAGTAGCATGCCTCGGCCTGGGTGGTCGAGGATGTTACATGATCCACCTTGGACCTGCAAAATTTCTCATCTTCACCTTCATGCTTGAAGGCCAACTGAAATTGAGCAAGAACTCAATTTCTATCTTGTTACTACATTTGTTAACATGTTTGTAGGATTATGGCTAGTATATGCATCTTTTCCAACTTCAATTTTCCATCTTCCAAAACAAATCATATGAAATGGTACATGAGATTTATATTATTATTATTATAATGAAAGGATGAGTTCTTTGCAAGATGAATGAAAATATCGATGCCACAGTATAACCTACTATTCTCTTTCTTCTTTCCCAATTCCTCCATAATCCTTTGTAACCAAAACATATGTTTTGTATCCTCTATAGAAAAAACATACTAAGTTTCTGTGGTTGAAAGTGAAATAACCTTTTGCATTTTTGAAATCCAACTTATTGTTGTTCATCCTACAATAAAACCATACCCTATGGTGCTACTCCTGCTATCTTTATCACCTGTCATGTCTGAATCAACATGTCCTTGTAGAACGATGTTTGAACCTCCAAAACATAATGAATGAGTAATTGTACCTCTTAAATACTTGAGTATCCACTTTACTTCCTCCCAATGTTCTTTACATGGATTATTCATATACATGCTCACAACTCCCACTACATGTGCAATATTTGGTCTTGTGAACACCATAACATACATCAAGTTTCCAACTGTTAATGAATAAGGGACCTTTGACATGTATTATATCTTCTCTTATGTCTTGGGACACTTTTCCTTGGTTAATATGAAATGGATGGCCAAAGGTGTACTAACTAGTTTTCCAACACCTTCTCTATGTACTCACCCCGAGACAATGTCAATTTGCGATTTTTCATATCTCTTGTTATTCTCATACCAAGGGTTTTCTTTGAAGCACCCAAATCCTTCATCGTAAATGAATTAGCTAATTTCCTTTTTAGCAAATTTATATCCTGCATGTTATACCCTACAACAAGCATTTCATCTACATATAATTGCAAGATAATATAGCTTCCATTTTCTAGCCTCTTAAAATAAACACAATGATCATAATGACATATACTATAACCTTGTTCTGTCATAAGCTTGTCAAACTTCAAATTCCACTACCTTGGATCTTGCTTTAGGACATACAAACTCTTCTTCAACCTGCATACCAAATTCTCCTTTCTTTTGACCTCATACCCTTGTGGTTGCTGCATATAAATATCTTCCTCTAAATCCCATAGGAGAAAATATGTTTTTACATCTAATTTTTTAATATGTAAATATTCTACTACCACAAGACTTGAAATAGTCCTAATTGAATTCAGTTTAACAATATGAGAAAATATTTCATCACAATCTATACCTTTCTTTTGTGCAAACCCCTTTACAACAAGTCTATCCTTGTATAGTTTTTTTCCTCCATCTTCTTCCTTCAATATGTAAACCCATTTATTCTACAATGCTCTTTTTCTTGTAGGAAATTGAACCAAATCCCAAGTCTGGTTGTTTACCAAGGAATCCATTTCCTCTTTCATGCCTTGCTCCCACTTCTTTTTTGTGTCTACCTGCATTTCCTCTTCATAACTTTCTAGTTTGCGAGAATCAGTGAACAATAAATAATACAATGAAGGAGAGTATTGTTGAGGGGGTCTAATGAACTTGGTAGATATTCTAACAACAACTACAGGAGTTTGAGGTACCTGCTTCTCTTTTTGTTGTACATTTTGATTTTCTGGTACCTTTGGAATTTCATTTTTTTTTATTTCATCAAGCACTGTGTATTTTGTGTTTTCATTTTCCTATTTCTTTCCCTACAACTGATCTTTGTACATGAACTTGTCATTGAATACCATATCTATAATCCTAATGATTTTAGGATTTTCATTATCCCATAAGCAATAACCAAAATCATTAACATCGTATCCAATAAACGAACACTTCTTGGATTTTTCCTCAAGCTTTGTTCTATCGTCTTTATCAATATGGACAAATGATTCACAACCAAAAGTATTAAAAAATGAGTGGTATACCTTTTTACCTGTCCATGCCTCCTCTTGAATGCCACCATCCAATTATCTTGAATGTCCTTTTTTTTATTAAGTAAATAGAAATATCTATAGCATCTTCCCAAAACTATAAGGGCAACCCAACATGAAATTTCATACTCCTTGCACGTTCCATCATTATCTTGTTCATCCTTTTTGACACACCAATTTATTGTGTTGTTCTTGTAATTGTCTTCTCTTTATGAATCCCATGGTATGAATAGTAATTATCCAACTTCTTGTTGCAGTATTAACCTCCATTTTCTGATCTGAGACACTTCAACTTTTTTCCTATCTCATTCTCAACCAAAGCTTTTCATTTCTTAAAAGTGTCAAAGACATCATATTTTTTTTGAGTGCAATAAACCCAAGTTTTTCTAGTTGCATCATCAATAAAAGTAACATAATAACAAGATCCACAAAGAGATGATACCTTAGCTATTCCCCATACATCTGTATGCACAAGCTCTAAATTTTCATTCTTCTTTTCCTTCCCGACTCTGAGAAATATGAATCTCTTCTATTTTCCATAAATACAGTGCCAACATAAATCCAAATCAACTTGTTTAAGATCTGGAAACAAATTCCTTTTGTGAAGTATTTGCATCCCCTTCTCACTCATCTGTCCAAGCCTATGATGTTACGGTGTTGTATCCACACCTGTAGAATCTAAAGAGATGGAAGAGTCAGAATTATTAGTACATAAATACAATGTACCTACCTTCTCTCCATTTGCCATTACTAATGATCCTTTAGTGACCTTCCACACCTTATCTGTAAATGTAGATATACAACCTTCACCTGCCAACTGTCATGTTGAAATTAAATTTCTTCTCAAATCTGGTACATGTCTCACCTCTTTCAATAACCATTGGTTTCCATTCTTTTTTTTTATTTGTACCTTACCCAATCCAACAATTTGACATGATTCATCATCACCCAAATATACATGTACAAAATCACCTTGAACATAATTTTGAAAATACTTCCTATGGGGTGTGGCATGAAATGAAGCCCTTGAATCTACTACCCAAGACTCAATAATATTATCTAAATAAAGAACCAAAACATCTTGTAACACATCACCTACTACATTTTCTTCCTGATTTTTCTCCTGTTGTTCATCTCTTTGTTCTTTGGAGCTCTACAATCTTTCTTCAGATGTCTTTTCTTCCCACAATTCCAATACTCTATCTTTCCTAGTCTGGATTTGGATCTACCCTTCCTAGGCTTCCCATGATTTCCTGGACTCTTTCATCTTTCCCTTTGTATTCCCCTATTCTCCATAGTCAATGCATTACCTGATGTCTCACCGGTGCTTTTCCATCACATTTCCTCACAAAGGATAACACCAACAACATCATCAAATTTCAGAGTGTTTGAACAAGAGATAGAGTTACTAACAACCATGAGAAATCCATTCCAACTTTCTAGCAATGAGCACAAGATTAGAAGATCCCTAACCTCATCATCAAATTTCACTTTTACAAAACTTAGCTGATTAGTAACTATATTGAATTCATTAAATGATCGGCAACCGACCCATATTTTGACATCTTTATATTAAATAATCACTTCATTAGAAATACCTTGTTGGAAGCCGAGGGTTTTTCATATAGTTTATCTAATGCATTCATCATATCCTCCGTTGTCTTTTTTTTTTCAAAATATTGAAAGCCATCGATGCTTCTAGGGAGAAGTACGTCACTCCCAATGCCTTTCTATCAAGAATATCTCATTCTTCATCCTTCATACTCATCGATTTCTTTGCTTTTTGCCTAACGGTAGGTAAATATCCTTCTGATATAAATAATTTTCCATATGCATCTTCCATAACTGATAGTTTTGGCTGTTAAATTTCTCGACCTTAAAATTTCCATCTTCCACCATTACTCCCACTCAAACCAGGAACCCTCTCTTCCTGTGAGTTACCTTTCACTCTGATACCAGTTGTTAGAAAAATAGGACTGTAGAGCAATAAAATAAAACAAATGAACAAATAAAACAAATAAGATACACAATACAATAAAGACACATATATACATGGTTCACCGAGTGTGGGCTATGTCCACTAGAGAAATTGCTATGTCCTTTATTTATTATTGTCTAGCAAATCAAGGGATACAACCTACAACATACCCGTTGTAACTTCCTCTTCTTTCTTTCACAGTCTCCTCTCTCAGAATACAATATTCACTCGCTCACACAACTGTAATACAATTCCCTCATACATAAAAGAGGGTTTCCTTCTAGGGAAAAAATCCCTAACATAACTTCTACTGTCATATCTGTGAGCTTATAATGAATAGTCTAGATTGACTATGAAATTACAATGTTTTACAAGGAAATTTTTCCCATTTCTCTTNAAGCTCGTAACCAACATATTTCCCCAAGAAATTTCTGATTGAGACACAAAATGTCTCATGTTAAAAAACCTACGGGAGGTTTGGAAGGATCTCCCAGACCTTGGTCAGGGAAAGGAAATCTTGAGTAGGATCAAAAGAAACGACCCATTTCTTGAGAACAAGACCCAAGGGGCCCCATCCCTAGCTCCTTTAAAAAATGCTAGTCAAATCCTCCTTCGATTTAAATTTGAAGTAGATCCATCCCTTGGCCAGAGTATGGAACTCTAGCCTGTAACCAAGGATCATTTCCCATTTCACATCCAACCAAGATATCAACACAGTCGTTGTGACTATCTTACCACAAAATCTTCCCACGACTGTTCGACCAAGGAGCTGAGGGATTCACGACCACCATGTCTTGACCCACCACCATACTTTTCCTCTCCTTTTGGAATTTCAAACACTTGGATCATTTGAAATTTTAAGGGAGATTATCTACATTCTTCTCCTCCCCAAGATTTGCAGAGCCACCACTACCAATTTTTCATGTGTCTAGCATACAATCTTCACCAACCACCAAAGAAGAATGAGAACACAACGAGTTGCCCTCCGTAGATATTTTTTCCCTTTGCATGTGACGATCATCTCTCGAGGAAACGTACGCATGTCACCTATCAAACTTAAAAGAATCTACACCTTTCAATGGAACTTTTGCACTGGGATCAAAACCTGCATCCAAGACTAGAGGTTTGACCCCTACCATGCTAGTGGCTCGCCTCATCAACTATTGCTAGATGAAATCATCATCTGTTATGAAAATTTCCTCAGATCACAACCCATCCATTCCATAGTCCACTTCCTCCAAATCCATTTCAGTCATCCTCACATCCCAAAGCATCGACTTCAATGCCTCCTACGCTTGTGCTTTGAGACAAGCAACCTAGATAACACTCACCAAAGGTCTACCTCCTCCTCCATCCATAGCATTTAACCTCCTATACATAATAGATCTAGGCCAAAAAATGGGTTAAAATATATCATATGCCCTGATGTTTGTTGTAAGGTACAACCTCATAAGAGCCGAATGTGATCCACCCCTTACTTCAAGAAAAACTTATTCAACACTTATATATATGTGTGTGTGTGTGTGTGTGTGTGTGTATTTCTCTAAATAAAAAATTACACAATTCCTAAAATGTCATGGGTTGAAAGAATGTGTCATCTTTGTGATACTAAAAGGGTTGAAGATGAAAATCACCTTCTTAAATTCTTTTGGACACACCCACATTAGATCCCAATTTCAAAATATTTGTTCCAATACCATCTTCCTAACCTTTTCACTCGTCAAAACTATGATAATTTATGAATACTTCTCTTAAAGTTTTTTAAATACAAAAATATAATTTAAAAAAAAACTCAAATAAATTCCTTACCTTTCTTAAAATTGGAAAAACCAACTTTGATTTCAGTTAATTACCACCACCACCATCATAAAAAAATATCCTTTAACAAAAATATTTATAAATTTTCTAAAATATGTTAAGAATATAAACAGATATACATAAAATTTATATTAAGTAAAATGTGAATAGTCTCCACTCTAACCATTATCATCACACGTGGATTCGATCATATGTTGTACCCATGATTGAAATTACACCATGTAATCATTTACTACATGCATAAACTTTAGATATTTAAATTCATTTACAATCCATTTTTTTATTATTTTTATATTAATTTGTAAAGCATTTCAAATGTTTTACAAATTCATTTTTTACTCGGTTAATAATATTGAAGTGATTATTTTTTTATATTTTGGCCGTATTGTTAGATTAAAAAATTAAAATAAAAAACAATTATTGTTATATTAAAAAATTTAAATAAAATATAAATAAAATGTAAAAAAATGACAATTCCTCAATGTTAATTAATTTTGATAATTTAGCTGCCTATTTCTCTAATATTATCAATTGCCACATGTAATATGTTATACATATGTACTGGACACGTAGATCAATTTCACACACCTCATTCTAAGTTTATGTAATATGTTACATATTACATATTCACTGAACACGTGGATTAACTTCACACACCTGACTCTAAGTGTAGTGCTTCTTACTAAATGACATGTTTTAAACCAAAAACATTCAATATTTGCCAATATAAAAATTGTGATGACTAGGCAACTCAATTTTGGTTGTCTCACAATTTAGGTTGTCAATATTGCTTCTCTCAAACTCCAACGAGACAAACTATGCTTGTGCCTCATCTACGACTCTCATTTCCTTTGCCTTTTTTTCTTGTAGCTTCCTATATCATTCAACGAATTAGCATCCTTTTCCATTTTATTAAATTAAGCGTGGAATTCTTTACGTGTGTGGATGTGTAATACATTATGTGCTTTTATAAGCAATATGGTTGTTTCTTGATGTTTTAGGGGAAAATTTCTCAACAATTTGAAATTGGCCATTAAAAATTATAAGGGGAATGATAATATATTATGTTCAATTGACGCATACTGGTCAGTTTGATCGCCAAATCTTCAATGTTTTATTGAAGGATATACAAGAATATTATATATATTTTTAATTACTATAATATCAAATAATTTTAATAACTATTAAGAAATTATAAAGTTAAATAAAATCATCACATTAAACATAAAAAATAACTTAAGTAGGCCATGGAAAATAGTGATATGCATGATCCAAATAACTTAAGTCGGCCATGGAAAATAGTGATATGCATGATCCAAATAACTTAAGTCGGCCATGGAAAATAGTGATATGCATGATCCATCTTATGCGATAGTTTTCAAGTGCAAAACTTAATTTATTTCATGATTTCTTTTCTCAGCTAAATATTTTTTTATCCTCTCCAGGTTCATCCGGTGAGCATTACAAGTGGATCAACTAAAATATATTGAGAGATGCAACAAAACAAGTGGAAAACATGTCTATCAAACAATGAAACTCGGTGCCATTGTTGTAGATTTATGAAAATGTACTGTTGGAGGTAGGGCTTTAAATTGCCGTTAATTTTGTTATGAAAATGATTAGAGGTTAAAGAAAAATGTGCTCACTTTACCACTGAAGTAGTGTTACTACATTTCTTTCCTTAATCTCCTCACAAGGGTCTACCCCAAATACAACACAAGAAAACTTGCAGGTTAGCTAAAGTAGTTAACTATCCAATACTGTCAAGTATCGTTCCTCTAAGGTTCCTTCTTGACAAATTGCTAATAACAATGGGATTATAGTAAGTTCTTGAAATTTCAGATTCATGTACTCAAAACATAGACAAATCAAATAATTAACCTTACAATTGGAAATTTCTTATGGTGGTAGAACTATTTTTCTACATCCAACAACTTCTAGATGGACAACATAACAGAGCTTTTTTTACAGCCAGTAATTTCTAGTTGGACAACATAACAGGGATCAAAAATCCAATTTCTCATGTCACACTTATTTTTTATTGTGTCAAGTGAAAAGAAGAAAAGGTGAGGAATACACTTCCTAAATTAATCTAATATTTGAGTGAAAGGTAGTAGAGGTGCAATATACACTTCCTAAACTAATCTTTGAGAGACGAATGTATAGAAACCAAAAGAAAACATAACAATTGCAAACACATGAAATGAACAACAATCCATTAACACCATGAAAACCCACACTTTAAAGCACACAATGTATTATTCAGTAACTAAAAGGTTACAATACAAAATCTTTGTACTCTCAATGAGTATTCCTTACTATAGCTCTATTCCACTACAACATTGCACTATTCTCTACTCAACAATGTAATTATTCTGTTCCCAACACTACAATATGTATGACACACATTCCTCAACATTCTCCCACTTGTTATATACCTTGCAAGGGTACAAGGGAGAATGCATTAAACTATGAGATAGTTGTTAGAGCCCATAATGCCCATAGACTCACAACACCACTTGAATTTACCTGTGCTCATTGGTTTCTTCAATGCATCTATAACATTCAACAAGGTGCCAACTTTCTCTAGTATCACATTTCCATCCGCTGCCATGTCCCTAACGAAATGGTATTGGATATCTATATTCTTTGTCTTAGCATGAAAGGTTGGGTTCTTAGCTAGGAAAATGGCACTATCACTATCACATTGAATTGTAATAGATTTCTAACTTATCCCTGCTTTTGAACACAACTTCATAAGCCAAATGACATCCTTAAAGGCATGAGTAGCTACCAAATAATTTGCCTCTACAATGGAAAAAGTGACCATAGCTTGTCGCTTTTTCATCCAACTCACTACTCCACCAAACAACCAAAGCACATATCCTCTCATAGATCTCCTTTTATCTACATCCCCTGTCGAATCAACATCCACATAACCCTATATATCCACTGAGTGTGGGTTCCCTTAAACATAGTTATGATAGAATTTATGGAACATTAAGAAGTACCTTGTAAATATCTAAACACCCTCTTCATTGCAGCCCAATATTCACGTCCAAGATTAGCCACGAATCAACTCAAAATTGCCATTGTTTGGGAAATTTATGGTCTAATACAAACCATAACATACATCAAACTACCAATTGCACTAGCATAAAGAACAAAGGCCATATCCTTCATATATGTGGGTGTTGTAGGACACTAGTCAATTGAAAGTTTAGTTCCCACATAAATTGGGACACTCAATGGTTTGCAATCTTCCATACAAAAATGTTGTAGAAAAGAGTTTGCATGCTTACTCTAGCTCAACCAAAGCCTTTTATTCATTCTATCTCTCATGATCTCCATTCCTAAGATATATTTTGCATCCCCCAAGTCTTTCACATAAAATTGTGTTTAAAGATTAGACTTCAAATCACAAATCACATCCTTACTATTACCAAATAATAACATACCATCTACACATAGAGTGATAACAAGTAAATGATCACCATCTTATTTGTAATACACAGAATGATATGATTTGGATCCCAGAAATCCCAATCTCAATATAAAAAATCAAACTTTTGGTACCACATTATAGGAAACTATTTGAGACCATATAAATACTTTTAATTTGCAAATCGAAGACTCTTTATCTTTTTCGTCATAATGATCTAGTTGTGTCATATAGATCTCCTCCTTCAAGTCACCGTGTAGGAATGGATTTTTCACATCTATTTGTTCTATCTCTAAATAAAATTTTGTTTCTATATATAATTAGAACCTAATAAATGATAGCTTATAAATTGGGGAAAATATTTCACCAAAGTCTATCCCCTCAACCTAGGAATATCCTTTGGCAACCAACCTTGTCTTGTGATTTTCAACACTACTATCTAAGCCAATATTCTTTTTGAACACCCATTTACATCCAATGGGTTTATTTCCATCAAACAATAGGACCAAGTCCCATGTATCATTCTTTCTAAGTGCATCCATTTCCTCATCCATGGCCAATCTCCAAGACTCCTTATCTTCCATATCCATTGTATCTTTCACAGTTCAAGGCTCATCAATGTTATAATATAAATAAAGCATAAATATGAAACCAGAAGGATTGTAATTATGCCTATTTGGTTTCCTTCTTTTCCAAGTAGAACTCCTTATAGTTTGAGGTGGAGTTTCTTCCTCCTCTTATGAACTTTCTAAACCCTCCTCTTCATCAGGTCCTTCATCAAATTCATGCTCACTTTTTGGTTCAAATTTCTGGATCTTTGGTGGTAGTTGAACCACTAACTTCTTATCATCCTCTTCTAGTTGTACCATTGTGGGAGAAGACTTAACTTCTATGAAAATAACATTTCTACTATACAAAACGTTTCCAGCGATAGGATCCCAAATCTTCACTACCTTATTAAATAACTTAGATGAGTTATCCTTAGGCACATGAGCATATGCCTCACAAACAAAAACATGAGGATGATGAAGTGAGGGTGTCTTGTCCATCCAAACCTCTTCATAGGGGTTTTATCCACAAGATATGATGAAGGAGACCTTGTTGAACTTCAATTTTGATATGTTTTATAGTTCTAGATAAACCATTTTTCCCATTTTTCCCTTTCATCTTCACCTCTTCATAGCCTATATTACTGCATTTACCCATTTCAAGAGGTTTAGACTCCAAAGAAGCTTCATCAGGTATTTAATTAATAATTTCTAGTAATTTCCCATGTTTTGATGTTTAATTAGAATAGATCTTATCGCTTCCTAATTACTTGAAAAATTTCAACAGTGTTTGCCCTATTTTTTAGAGATCTCATAGCAGTCATGTGTTGCCAAAATGTTGATTTTCTACTGGATGTCATTTCCAGAAATTATGTAACACCCTTGCTACCATATTTCCTATAGCAAATAGTTTCCAAGGACGGTTTTGACACGCCATTTGAGAGAAGATGAGGACAAATTCATAAATTCCACAACATGGGTTTTTTGCTGAATATAGCCATTTAGGAAACACATGGGAAAATTTCTTGGAAAGTGCATAACAAGGGATGTATGGGCATGCTTTCGAAGAGAAGTTTTACGACAATTCACATAATTCCTATAGTAGCCATTTTCTAAATTATTCATTTGGTTGCACATAGTATGGAAAAATTACATTTTGGTTCTTTGGTTTTATGCTCCAAATGGAAGGCTCCACATCACCCATTGATAATATATAAACCATATCTCCCTTCTCCTTTTTTCATCCTCCGACAAGACCCAACCACCATTTTTCTTAATCCAATTTTTGGTGATTCAAAATTTGTGAAAAGAGGAAAAAGATGAGAGTTATTATTTTCTCACATGGATCCAAAGGCTCCTCCAAAATTTACTTCACCAAATAAACCTTCAGAGAGATCAACCATGAATCAAGATGAAATCCAAGATATTTATCACCATATGGAAAAGAAGATCATTGAAAATAGGGAACAAACGGAAAAGAAGATCATTGAAAATTGGGAACATATGGAGAAGAATTTGAATGAAAATATGAATGACATGAAAACAAAGATGGATGAAAATAAGGAAGAGATAAAAAGAAATATGGAACCAATGGAACATAAGATGGATGAAAATAAATAAGAAATACAAAAATCCATGAAGGAATTGCAAAATTGCATGTCTACCATGATCTTTCATGCTCTACATGAGAGAATCCCTAAAGGAGATATCAAAATGCAAGGAACTCATGAAAATAAAGGTAGTATTCATGTTGAACAACCTGTTGATAATAAACAATTTTCAAGTGGATTTAACACTAATAGTGGAGTTAATTATGGTAGGGGTCGTAAATTCAACTTTCCCAAGATTGAATTAAAGAAGTTTAATGGAACATAGGTATTTACCTGAGTGAACCAAATAGATCAATATTTTGAACTACATAAAATTATGGATGATAAGAAAAGGATTCACATAACCACTTTGAACTTTGAGATAAAACCATATCAATGGTATAAATTGGTAGTTAAAAGGAAGCCCCATTTTTATCATTATACTTACGATTTATTTACAAGATACATAGAAGGGCAATATGGGAAAGTTTGGGAACATGACTACTTCAATCAATTGACAAGAATCAAGCACTCAAGTGATATTGAAGATTGTAATTCAAAATTTCAGGTATTGGCCTCAGGGGTGGATGACATAAGTGATGAACATTTGTTGGAAGCTTACATGGGTGGATTAAAAGAAGACATTAAACATGAGATTTTGTCAATACATCATGCAAATATTATGGAATCTATGTAATTTTCTCTTCATATTCAAGCCAAGAATAAGGATACACACAAGTCTACTATTAGATCATACACATGAAGCATAGATCATTTTGGGGTTCATAAGACAACCATACCTTAATCGATAAGTTTGACACCTCAACAAATGGATGAAATAAAAGAAAAGGGACTATGTTTCAATTGTGACAACAAGTACAATAAGGGCCATAAATGTAGTGAGAATACATATACTATGAAGAGGAAAAATATTAGGAATTAGAACCTCCACAAGATACAGATCTAGAAGAGACTACTCCAACAATATCTTGTCATACATTGACCATCAACATTACCCCACAAACCCTCATGATACAAGGATACATAAAAAAGAAAAACGTAACAATATTGATTGATTATGGTAGTACCCATAATTTCATCAATTACAAATTAGCAAAAGATATCAATTGCTTTGTATATCCCTCACCATAATTTCAAGTAATGATTGCAGATAGAGGTACCATAAATTGTTTAGGGAAATTCCATAGCATTAAGATCAACATGGGGGAGTATTTTTTGGATAACCCCATGATTTCCATCCAAATGGGTGGTGTTGATGTTGTATTAGGGGTCCAATGGTTACAATCATTGGGAACCATGGCCCTTAATTTTTAATATCTTTTCATGATATTGTCCTCAGATGGCAAGAAAATTGAGCTTAGAGGTATCCAAGGGAAACCCTCTAAAGTGATAAACTCTAATATCTTGATGATAGAGAATATACTAGAACAAGAAATAATCCTTGAAACGAGGATTACGGCATTGGATCATAACACTGTGCTCTAGTTTGTATTGTATCTTGATGACAGAGCATATACAGGTCCATGCTAAGCCTGTGTAGGCCCTCTTCATAATTGTAATGTGATCTTGTATAATATTGCTTTAATATAAATGTTGTTCTGAGATTTATTGTGTAGTGAAGTACTTGTATTATAGTTTTATTTGTAGCACAAGCCAGTAGGAAGGCCCCCCTACTTGGTCTGCACTGCAAATCCATTTATTTCTTAGTTAGATTAGATAATTTAGATAAATATGTATCTCAGTTTCAGTTTCGTAGATTAATATTTCAATTCTTGTCATTTTGGTTCTCGAACTCTTATATGCTTTTCATTGCAAAAGTGTGGATTCCCTATAGAATTTAGGCATTGAAGACTAAAGAACAAAAGTGTTTCTTTAGAAATCACAAACCATTTGATTCCCTTGATCCCAAACAAAGGATAGTGATTTGTGCCTATAGAATAGTTTCAAAAACATAACTCCAATGACCAAATCAACCTCTATAGCATTTTCATTTATTTCTTCTCTTTGAATTCTGTTATGTGTGTTAACGGTCGTGCATGAGTGTGGTGTGCTACCAGAGATATTAAACATTGTTAATCCAAGGATCTTGAGAAAAATAAAAAATTTATAGGACTCGAACCTACAGTCACAAGATTCTCTAGATTTCGTTTTATATCACAATATTTATTTGATTTGGTTTTATGCTTGGTAAAGATACATAAGTTGTTTGAACTATTGAGTGAACTAAGTGATTATAGCCTCCATGTTTATTCTTGACTCCTAGAAATGATTTATTAAGCTAACTCCCCTTTTTAATTCAATGGTATTAGTTTAGCATGGTCAATTTCATAGTCCTACATATATTTTTCCAGCATCTCACAAGTTTACGAACTCTCGGGTTGATAGTTTAATGTCAAATTTAAGAAAATAAATTGAATTTTTTGTGTCATTGCCATGGAATTAAAGAAATTAAATCCTCATAGTTGTGGAATTCGAAAAACAACAATAGACATAGAACCATTTCCTAGTTTGGAATGGATTCCAAGAGGGTCTTCTAGCCAATATAAATGAATATTTTGAATACGATGAGGGTTTAACTACCAATACAACAACTTTTTAACACACTACACCTAGGAAAAGAGTAAAATTTAAGTTAGAAGAGAATTGAATGAACCCATCAACAATTTCTTCTCAATCATAGGTTTATGCATCCAATTATAGAATTACTAGAAGTAGGGTGAAACGAGAATTGAAACAGGGAAAAACCAATCAAGAAGAAGAAGTGATTGTTATTAAAAGCACACCAAGGAGACCTCGAGCATGATTCTATACAAGTGATACCCCTGTTCTGTCGAAGCCAACAGATATAAATATTGAAGTTATTGATTCCAGAACAATATGTCGAGATCCAGTGACAGAGGTAAATGTTTTCAACGCCCCTTGTTTTGAACCTAAGATTGATAGATCGGGACATGAAAATGTTAATATTGCATTCCTTGACCCAGTCAAGGAAGCAATTTATTCCAACCATGTTCGTTATCTTGCTCCATCAAAATTAATGATCGAGGAGCATGAAAATTAAAGATTATAACTTCTAGATCAACATATTACAAATGAAAATGAAATATTAAAGGCTCAAAGCGCTTAGCTTCATAAGGAGAATGAGCTCTTAACTTCATAAAAAAAAGATATTGCTCAAGAAGGAAAGGAAATGGTAACAACAATTCAAACACGTGAAAAGGAAGAACACAAGAATAGAGATTAAGGGTATGAAACAATGGAACGAATTTGACCCAACATTGAAGCAACACAGTTTTTTCAAAATCTTGAGATTTTGAGAAAACATTTAGTGATAGCTACAAGGGGACATGCAATGATTTGGGTGTGGAGGAGATGTTGAACCCCAATTTTGATATGTTTTACAGTTCTAGATAAACCATTTTTCACAAATAGATAAACCAATTTTGATATTCACCTCTTCATAGTCTGTATTACTGCATTTACCCATTTTAAAAGGTTTACACTCCAAAAGAAGCTTCATAAGGTATTTAATTAATGATTTCTAGTAATTCCCATGGTTTTATGTTTATATACAATAGATCTTGTGGTTTCCTAACTACTTGCAAAGTTTCAACAATTTTCACAATGTTCCAGAAATACCGTAGCAGTCAAGTGTTACCAAAACGTTGATTTTCTACCGGATTTCATTTCTAGAAATTTGGTAGAACTCTTGCTACCAGATTTCATGTAGCAGACAGTTTTCAAGGACGGTTTTGACATGTCATTTTCGAGGAGATGAGGACGAATTCAAAAATTCCACAATATGGGTTTTGTGCAGAATATATCCATTTAAGTGTCAAGAGAGAATATTTCTCAAAAAGTGCGTAGCAATCTATGTATAGGCATGTTTTTGAAGAGGATTTTTACGACATTTTCATAATTCTTGTAGTGACTGTTTTCTAAATTATTCATTTGGTTGCTCCTAGTATGGACAAATTACAGTTCAGTTCTTTGGTTTTATGCTCTATATGGAAGACTCCATATCACCCATTGATCATGCATCAACCATATCGTCCTTCTCCATTTGTCATCCTATAGCAAGATGCAACCACGGATTGTCTTAATACAAGTAAAAACAGAAATATGATGGTTGTGAGATCCATGTGTTTAGGGATCGATTTCATATGTATGTAAAGCCTTTCTTTTTATAGATATAAAATGGTATGAATAAATAGGGGAGAAATCATATCTATGGGGGAGAGTTACATTAGTGAATAGACTGAGTAGAGATGGGTCGGTGAAGCAGTCAGTTTGTTTATCTTAGAGTTGGTCAATTTGTCCAATATGATGGTTGTACGTTGGTGTATATTGTATCTTGATGATAGAGAAAATATAGTGTTATAACCCTAAATTGCACTATCCCTGCTTACCTGGCATCAGGCCAACTCATGCCTCTTCTTAGCCAAAGCCATGCTGAGTAACTCCTCAAAAAACCCTTCAAAACAAGTAACCCGCGCCCTAACTTCTCACTGGGCGCGGGCATCCGCCTGCTGTTCTCTTACTGCACGCGGGTACCCGCGGGCTAGCCTAAAACAGCCCGCGAGTACCTAACAATGCAAAAAATCAGGAAAGTTTCCGCCGAGACTCGGGGCTTTTTGTCAGTTAACTGAAACTCTCCGCCATGCATGGCCGAGAGTTCGACTAAAACCCTAGCTCTTCCTAACCTATAAAAGGAGGGGTAGGGGTACTA
>JASDQU010737326.1:106041-118536 GCA_032191745.1 Picea mariana
TATATATATATATATATATATATATTTCTCTAAATAAAAAATTACACAATTTCTAAAATGTCATGGGTTGAAAGAATGTGTCATCTTTGTGATACTAAAAGGGTTGAAGATGAAAATCACCTTCTTAAATTCTTTTGGGCACACTCACATTAGATCCCAATTTCAAAATATTTGTTCCAATACCATCTTCCTAACCTTTTCACTCGTCAAAACTATGGTAATTTATGAATACTTCTCTTAAAGTTTTTTAAATACAAAAATATAATTTAAAAAAAACTCAAATAAATTCCTTACCTTTCTTAAAGTTGGAGAAACCAACTTTGATTTCAGTTAATTACCACCACCACCATTATAAAAAAATATCATTTAACAAAAATATTTATAAATTTTCTAAATTTAATAATATGTTAAAAATATAAACACATATACATAAAATTTATATATTAAGTAAAGATGTGAATATTCTCCACTCTACCCGATCATATGTTGTACCCATGATTGAAATTACACCATGTAATCATTTACTACATGCATAAACTTTAGATATTTAAATTCATTTACAATCCATTTTTTTATTATTTTTATATTAATTTGTAAAGCATTTCAAATGTTTTACAAATTTATTTTTTACTCGGTTAATAACATTGAAGTGATTATTTTTCTATATTATGGCAGTATTGTTAGATTAAAAAATTCAAATAAAAAATAATTATTATTATATTAAAAAATTTAAATAAAATGTAAAAAAATAAGAATTCTTCCATGTTGATTAGTTTTGATAATCTACCTCCCTATTCCTCTAATATTATCAATTACCCTAATATATTTCATGTAATATGTTATATATATGTACTGAACACGTGGATCAATTTCACACATCTCACTCTAAGTTTATGTAATATGTTAACATATGCACTGGACACGTGTATCAACTTCACACACCTCACTCTAAGTGTAGGGCTTCTTACTAAATGACATGTTTTAAACCAAAAACATTCAATATTTGTCAATATAAAAATTGTGATGACTAGGAAACTCAATTTTGGTTGTCTTCACAATTTAGGTTGTCAATATTGCTTCTCTCAAACTCCAACGAGACAAACTATGCTCGTGCCTCATCTACGACTCTCATTTCCTTTGCCTTTTTTCTTGTAGCTTCCTATATCATTCAACGAATTAGCATCCTTTTCCATTTTATTAAATTAAGCGTGGAATTCTTTACGTGTGTGGATGTGTAATACATTGTGTGCTTTTATGAGCAATATGGTTGTTTCTTGATGTTTTAGGGAAAATTTCTCAACAATTTGAAGTTGGTCATTAAAAATTATAAGGGAATGATAATATATTATGTTCAATGGACGCATACTGATCAGTTTAATTGCCAACTCTTCAATGTTTTATTTAAGGATATACAAGAATATTATATATATTTTTAATAATTAAAATATCAAATAATTTTAATAATTATTAAGAAATTATAAAGTTAAATAAAATCATCACATTAAATGTTAAAAATAAAAAATAACTTAAGTTGGCCATGGAAAATAGTGGCATACATGATCCATCTTATGCGATAGTTTAGTTTTCCAGTGCAAAACTTAATTTATTTCATGATTTCGTTTTTCAGCTAAATATTTTTTTATCCTCTCCAGGTTCATCCGGTGAGCATTACAAGTGGATCAACTAAAATATATTGAGAGATGCAACAAAACAAGTGGAAGACATGTCTATCAACCAATGAAACTCGGTGCCATTGTTCTAGATTTATGAAAATGTACTGTTGTAGGTAGGGCTTTAAATTGCCGTTAATTTTGTTATGAAAATGATTAGAGGTTAAAGAAAAATGTGCTCACTTTACCACTGAAGTAGTGTTACTACATTTCTTTCCTTAATCTCCTCACAAGGGTCTACCCCAAATACAACACAAGAAAACTTGCAAGTTAGCTAAAGTAGTTAACTATCCAACACTGTTAAGTATCGTTCCTCTAAGGTTCCTTCTTGACAAATTGCTAATAACAATGGGATTATAGTAAGCTCTAAATTTCAGATTCATGTACTCAAAACATAGACAAATCAAATAATTAACCTTACAATTGGAAATTTCTTATGGTGGTAGAACTATTTTTTTACAGCCAACAACTTCTAGATGGACAACATAACAGAGCTTTTTTTACAACCAGTGACTTCTAGTTGGACAACATAACAGGGATCAAGAATCCAATTTCTCATGTCACACTTATTTTTCATTGTGTCACGTGAAAGGAAGAAGAGGTGAGGAATACACTTCCTAAACTAATCTAATATTTGAGTGAAAGGTAGTAGAGGCGCACTATACACTTCCTAAACTAATCTTTGAGAGAAGAATGTGTATAAACCAAAAGAAAACATAACAATTGCAAACACATGAAATGAACAACAATCCATTAACACCATGAAAACCCACACTTTAAAGCACACAATGTATTATTCAGTAACTAAAAGGTTACAATACAAAATCTTTGTACTCTCAACGAGTATTCCTTGCTATAGCTCTGTTCCACTACAACATTGCACTATTCTCTACTCAACAATGTAATTATTCTCTTCCCAACACTACAAGATGTATGACACACATTCCCCAACATTCACCCACTTGTTATATACCTTGCAAGGGTACAAGGGAGAATGTATTAAACTATGAGATAGTTGTTAGAGCCCATAATGCCCATAGACTCACAACACCACTTGAATTTACCTGTGCTCATTGGCTTCTTCAATGCATCTATAACATTCAACAAGGTGCCAACTTTCTCTAGTATCACCTTTCCATCCTCTGCCATGTCCCTAACGAAATGGTATTGGATATATATATTCTTTATCTTAGCATGAAAGGTTGGGTTCTTAGCTAGGAAAATGGCACTATTACTGTCACATTGAATTGTAATAGATTTCTAACTTATCCCTGCTTTTGAACACAACTTCATAAGCCAAATGACATCCTTAAAGGCATGAGTAGCTACCAAATAATTTTCCTCTGCAGTGGAAAAAGTAACCATAGATTGTCGCTTTCTCATCCAACTCACTACTCCACCAAACAACCAAAACACATATCCGCTCATAGATCTCCTTCTATCTACATCCCATGCCGAATCAACATCCACATAACCCTATATATCCACTAAGTGTGGGTCCCCTTAAACATAATTATGATAGAATTTATAGAACATTAAGAAGTACCTTGTAAATATCTAAACACCCTCTTCGCTGCAACCCAATATTCACGTCCAGGATTAGCCATGAATCAACTCAAGACTCACATTGTTTGGGAAATATCTGGTCTAATACATACCATAACGTACATCAAACTACCAATTGCACTAGGATAAGGAACAAAGGCCATATCCTTCATCTATGTGGGTGTTGTAGGACACTAGTCAATTGAAAGCTTAGTTCCCACAAAAATTGAGACACTCAATGGTTTGCAATCTTCCATACAAAAAGTTGTAGAAAAGAGTTTGCATGCTTACTCTAGCTCAACCAAAGCCTTTTATTCATTATATCTCTCATGATCTCCATTCCTAAGATATATTTTGCATCCCTCAAGTCTTTCACATAAAATTGTGTTTAAAGATTAGACTTCAAATCACAAATCACATCCTTACTATTACCAAAGAATAACATACCATCTACACATAGAGTGATAACAAGTAAATGATCACCATCTTATTTGTAATACACACAATGATATGATTTGGATCTCAGAAATACCAATCTCAACATAAAGAAATCAAACTTTTGGTACCACATTATAGGAAACTATTCGAGACCATATAAATACTTTTAATTTGCAAATCAAAGACTCTTTACCTTTTTCATCATAATTCTCTAGTTGTGCCATATAGATCTCCTCCTTCAAGTCACCGTGTAGGAATTAATTTTTCACATCTATTTGTTCTATCTCTAAATAAAATGTTGTTTCTACATATAATAAGAACCTAATAAATGTTATCTTAGAAACATGGGAAAATATTTCACCAAAGTCTATTCCCTCAAACTAGGAATATCCTTTTGCAACCAACCTTGTCTTGTGCTTTTCAACACTACCATCTAAACCAATCTTCTTTTTGAACACCCATTTACATCCAATGGGTTTCTTTCCATCAAACACCGGGACCAAGTCCCATGTATCATTATTTCTAAGTGCATCCATTTCCTCATCCATGGCCAATCTCCAAGACTCCTTATCTTCCATATCCATTGACTTTTTCATAGTTCAAGGCTCATCAATGTTATAATATAAATAAAATATAAATATGAAACCAGAAGGATTGTAATTATACCTATCTGGTTTCCTTCTTTCACAAGTAGAACTCCTTGCAATTTGAGGTGGAGTTTCTTCCTCCTCTTATGAACTCTCTAAACCCTCCTCTTCATCGGGTCCTTCATAAAATTCACGCTCACTTTTTGGGACAATTTTCTCGATTTTTGGTGGTAGTTGAACCACTAAGTTCTTCTCATCCTCTTCTAGTTGTGCCATTGTGGGAGAAGACCTAACTTCTATGAAAATAACATTTCTACTATACAAAACTTTTCCAGCGACAGGATCCCAAATCTTGTACCCTTTCACACCAACACGAGAGCCAATGAAGATAAACTTCACTACCTTATTAAATAACTTAGACCAGTTATCCTTAGGCACATGAACATATGCCTCACAACAAAAAACAAGAAGATGATGAAGTGAGGGCGTCTTTTCTGTCCAAACCTCTTCATAGGGGTCTTATCCACAAGAGATGATGAAGGAGACCTCGTTGAACCACAGTTTTGATATGTTTTACAATTCTAGATAAACCATTTTTCCCTTTCATCTTCACCTCTTCATAGCCTATATTACTGCATTTACCCATTTCAAGAGGTTTAGACTCCAAAGAAGCTTCATCAGGTATTTAGGTATTTAATTAATAATTTCTAGTAATTTCCCATGTTTTGATGTTTAATTAGAATAGATTTTATCGCTTCCTAACTACTTGAAAAAATTCAACAGTGTTTGCACTATTTTCCAGAAATCCCATAGCAGTCACGTGTTGCCAAAATGTTGATTTCCTGATGTCATTTCCAGAAATTATGTAGCACCCTTGCTACCATATTTCCTATAGAAAATAGTTTCCAGGGACGGTTTTGACACGCCATTTGACAGAAGATGAGGACAAATTCAGAAATTCCACAACATGGTTTTTTTGCTGAATATAGCCATTTAGGAAACGCATGGGAAAATTTCTCGAAAAGTGCATAAAAAGGGATGTACGGGCATGTTTTCGAAGATAATTTTACGACTATTCACAAATTTTTTTGTCATTTACATGGAATTTAAGAAATTGAATCCTCATAGTTGTGGAATTCGAAAAACAACAATAGACATAGAACCATTTCTTAGTTTGGAATGGATTCCAAGAGGGTCTTGTGGCCGATACAGATGAATATTTTGAATGCGATGAGGGTTTAACTACCAATACAACAACTTTTCAACACACTACACCCATGAAAAGAGTAAAATTGAGGTTAGAAGAGAATTGAGTGAACCCATCAACAATTTCTTCTCAATCATAGGTTTATGCATCCAATTATAGAATTACTAGAAGTAGGGTGAAACTAGAATTGAAACAGGGAAAAACCAATTAAGAAGAAGAAGTGAATGTTATTAAAAGCACACCAAGGAGACCTCGAACATGATTCTCTACAAGGGATACCCTTGTTCTGTCGAAGCCAACAAATATAAATATTCAAGTTATTGATTCCAGAACAATATGTCGGGATCCAGTGATAGAGGTAAATGTTTTCAACGCTCCTTGTTTTGAACCTAAGATTGATAGACCAGGACATGAAAATGTTAATATTGCATTCCTTGACCCAGTCAAGGAAGCAATTTACTCTAGCCATGTTCGTTTTCTTGCTCCATCAAAATTGATGATCGAGGAACACGAAAATTAAAGAGTACAACTTCTAGATCAACATATTACAAATGAAAATGAAATCTTAAAGGCTTAAAGCGCTTAGCTTCATAAGGAGAATGAGCTCTTACCTTCATAAAAAAAAATATTGCTCAAGAAGGAAAGAAAATGGAATTAACAATTCAAACACGTGAAAAGGAAGAACACAAGACTAGAGATTAAGGGTATGAAACAACAGAACGACTTTGACCCAACATTGAAGCAACACAGTTTTGTCAAAATCTTGATATTTTTGAGAAAACATTTAGTGAATAGCTACAGGGGGACATGCAATGACTTGGGTGTGGAGGAGATGTTGAACCCCAATTTTGATATGTTTTAAAGTTCTAGATAAACCAATGACTTGGGTGTGGAGGAGATGTTGAACCCCAATTTTGATATGTTTTACAGTTCTAGATAAACCATTTTTCACAAATGTTCCCTTTCATATTTACCCATTTTAAGAGGTTTACACTCCAAAAGAAGCTTCATAAGGTATTTAATTAATAATTTCTTGTAATTCCCCGTGTTTTGATGTTTATATAGAATAGATCTTGTGGTTTCCTAACTACTTGCAAAGTTTCAACAATTTTCACAATGT
Source organism: Picea mariana (assembly GCA_032191745.1). Taxonomy (NCBI): domain Eukaryota; kingdom Viridiplantae; phylum Streptophyta; class Pinopsida; order Pinales; family Pinaceae; genus Picea; species Picea mariana. Next base: position 112,609 of record JASDQU010737326.1, read on the forward strand.
TCTGCAGAAATCCCGTAGTAGTCCAGTGTTACCAAAACGTTGATTTGCTATCGGATTTCATTTCCAGAAGCCTGGTAGCACTCTTGCTACTAGATTTCATGTAGCAGGCAGTTTTCAGGGATGGTTTAGACACGTCATTTCCTAGGAGATGAGGACGAATTCAAAAATTCCACAACATGGGTTTTGTGTAGAATATATTCATTTAAGTGTCAAGAGAGAATATTCCTCAAAAAGTGCTTAGCAAGGGATGTATAGGCATGTTTTTGAAGAGGATTTTTACATCATTTTCATAATTCTTGTAGTGACTGTTTTCTAAATTATTCATTTGGTTGCTCCTAGTATGGAAAAATTACAGTTTGGTTCTTTGGTTTATGCTCTAGATGAAAGACTCCATATCACCCATTGATCATGCATCAACCAGATCATCCTTCTCCATTTGTCATCCTATAGCAAGATGCAACCACCAATTGTCGTAATCCAAGTAAAAACAGAAATGTGATGGTTGTGAGATCCATGTGTTTAGGGATAGATTTCATATGTATGTAAAGCCTTTCTTTTTATAGATATAAATGGTATGAATAAGTAGGGGAGACATCATATATGTGGGGGAGAGTTACATTAGTGAATAGACTGAGTAGAGATGGGCCGGTGAAGCAGTCATTTTGTTTATCTTAGAGTTGGTCAATTTGTCCAATATGATGGTTGTACGTTGGTGTATATTGTAGCTTGATGACAGAGAAAATATAGGTACATGTTAAGCCTGTGTAGTCCGTAATGTGAACTTGTGTATTACTACTTTAATATAAATATTGTTCTGAGATTTATTTTGTTGTGAAGTACTTGTATTGTAGTTTTATTCACAGCGCAAGACAGTATGCAGGGATCCCTACCTGGTTTGTGTTGCAAATCCATTTATTTATTAGGTAGATTAACTAATTTAGATAAATATGTATCTCGGTTTGAGTTTTGTAGATTAATATTTCAAATCTTGTCATATTGGTTCTCAAACTCTTATACACCTTTCATTGCAAAAGTGTGGATTCCCTACAGAAGTTAGGCATTAAATATTGAAGAACAATTAAAGTATTTATTTATCAATCACAAAACCATTTGATTCCCTTGATTCCAAACAAAGCATTGTGATATGTGCCTATAGAGTGCATTTGAAAACATAATTGCAATGACCAAATCAACCTCTCTAGCATTTTCATTTATTTCTACTCTTTAAATTATGTTTATGTGTGTTAACGACCATGTGTGAGTGTGGTGTGCTGCTAGAGATATTAAATGTTGTTAACTTGAGGATCTTGAGAAAAGTGCAAATTTATAGGAGTTGAACCTACATCCATAATATTCTTTGGATTTTTTTTTTTATATCACAAGATTTATTTGATTTGGTTTTATGCTTGGTAAAGCTATTGGAGTTGTTTGAACTATTGAGTGAACTAAGTGAATATAGTATCCATTTTAATATTGACTTATGGAAATTATTTGTTAAGATAAATCCCCTTTTGAATTCAATAGAGTTAGTTTAGCATAGTTAGGCTTAGTCCTGCATATATTTTTTCAGCATCTCACAAGTTTACAAACTCTCAAATCGATAATTTAATGTCTTAAATTTAAGCAATTAAATTGATAAATAGACTTATTAATCAAGTAACATGCAATAGAAATTGCTTCAGCCCAGAACGTCTTCTCTAGGTCCACTCCACTAAGCACAATCCTAGCTCTCTCCATCAATGTTCTATTCATCTGTTCTGAAATTCCATTCTACTTAAGGGTATATGGATTTGTCTTATGTATTCCAATGCCATCCTCCTTACAAGAGTTATCAAACTTCACAAAATGGAACTCACTTCCATTATCAGTCGTCAACACCTTACTCTTCTTATTGGTCTGATTTTCCAAAAGAGCTTTAAGCTCCTTAAACCGACTAAAAACCATAAATTTAGTTCTAAGAAAATATACTCATGTCCTTATAACGAAGGCCTAGGTTTCAATGGAAGATAGGAAAATACCATGAACACCAATATCACATTTTTGAAGGAAAAGGACATGGAAAAATTGGCCTTAGCTTTAGGAGAAAGAGCAGTAGAAAATGAAGATGGAAACACACCACCATTCCATCCTTCTTGTGGTACATTGCAAAAGTTAGCAATGAGAAAGTGTGGAGACTTAACCTGCATTAGCACTTAGAAGAAGTGGAAATCCAATCAGTTGGAACAAAAAGAACGAGAGGTATACACTAGGTAATACATCCCTTGTTTGTCATTGTTGAAAGAGGAAAGGCCATTGTGTTGCTAGTTGTTGGTACTTAGAGGAATGTTCATTATGTAGGAAGAATTACTATGTTGAGGCACTTGTTGGGAAAAACAACCCACATGCCGCAAGCCATATTGTTTTTAGAGGAGGAAGAACAATATTAGTTTCCCAAACCAACAATGAATTCAAAGGCAAGGGGAGAAAAGGAGTATGTCAAGCAATCCATATCATAGTTCCAAGAACTTTTTCCACCACTAAACATTGAGTGAGAATTGGGAAGAAATGTATTGGTGATTTTATGCAGATATTCACCCCAGGAACCACACAACAAAGAGGATATTGTGGAAAGGAAGCCTAACAAAGATAAAGAAATCACTACAACTCCAACCCTAGGAGTAGACGTTTTCCAAAGAGTTATAGAATCATAGGAGGTCATCATCACCATTGAAGGACAAGGGTTGACATCGACAACAAAGGAAACTACACTCTAATGTTACCTACAATTTTCCAAAAGAAGATTCACTTCTTGGAGATGTATCGTAGATTGGTGCAAGGAGGTAAATGACATTCCCTCACCCTCAATACCATATGCTATTGACGATTCTCACCTACAACCATACTGGTGTAGGATTTGTCAAATGTTTTGGGTTAAAGAAGGTGCCATGATTGCACACCAAGGAAGCCAATCAAGCAACACTTTTGCAAAGACAGAGTGCTTGTAAGAACTTACAAACAACAAAGGGTTGTTTCCATGCTAGGAAGTACTTGATCCTAGAAAAAAGAGGAAGACCACAGTTCTTGTGAATTTGTTGCATGATGGAATCTGCTTGTTGGGATATCACTTAACAAACCAAGACTAGAATTCAACTTGGATTTCATTAGCTGTTGATATGGACCATATCCAAGTCTAATAATACAAGAGATTTGCACATTGAAGATGGGAATTAATTCTAAGAGAAGCATTAATATTTGGAGATTGCTTAAAGTTGAGAGTTAGTTGCAGAATTTTGCACAACGAGAACAAGGGAGCTAGGAATTAAAGCTAGTACCATAGCTAGAACTAAAGCCAGTAGTTGGAGACACAAGGCAAAGACAAAGAAAAATTCATAGTTGCATCCAAAATCTAGAGTTAAAACCATGTTCTAGAAAAGAAAATAGAAGACACATTGATCTAGATTGCTTCCTTTAATATTTTGCAGACCAAAAAAATCTAGAAGGAGAGGTGTGATCCAAAATGGATTTCAACATAAGAGAATGGTTGTAAGACTTAGTACCTACAAGTGTAATTAAACAATTAATGAAGGTTAAATAAAAACATAAAAGACAATGCAAGCAATAAAAAAAGACAACAAAATAAAGAATACAAATGAAAATAGAAGAGAAAAAAAGAGGAATGGAAAATCAAAGTGTTGAATAAATTATTTTCATTGATGTCAAAGGTAAGTAAGTATTCAAATAGAAATGTGACTTTAATAAATACAAAAGTGGAAAAGTTAAGTGGAAGTGGAGTTTACGTAAAAGTGGATTAAACATGAAAGATAATTGAAAAAAGAAGAAGGTAAAAGTGAAAGTGGAGTAAACATGAAAATGGATAAAAAAAGGTAAAGGTGAAAGTGCACATGGATTTAAAACTCATGGTATGTTAAAAACTAGATTAAAAATAAAAAGTGGGGGAATTAATTATTATTTAATAAAAACAATGTCTTTTCAAATAAACATGACTTTTCATGTAAAGCTTATGGTAAAGTATAAATGTATAAGAGGGTTATGAGAAAAAAATGTGTGTGGGTGAAAATGTAATCTTCATATGCATATCATTTGAGGAGTGATGATTGAATATCATTCAAGGAGTGACGATTAAATATAAGTGAGCACATTGCAGATCTGGCGAAATAAAAATGAGTGAGAGATTTGGCATTCTAGCAAGTAAAACTTGTAAAGGTAGATTTGAGGCATAAGTAGAAGAAGAAGCAAGAAGATCTGGTGAAAGAAGAGTGAAAGAAGAAGGAGTAAGTGTCGAGTTGATCTGGTGAAAGTGGAAGTAGTGAGTGCAGAGAAGATCTGGTGAAAGAAGAAGTAGTGAGCACAGAGCATATTTGGTGAAGAAAAAAGCAACAGAGGGGATCAATGTCTCCTGTAGGTTGGTGCCTACAAACAACAGAGGGGATTGGTGTCTCCTATAGGTCGGTGACTACAAAAAACAGAGGGGATCGATGTCTCTTGTAGGTTGGTGCCTACAAATAGCACAGGGGATCAATGTCTCCTGTAGGTCCGTGCCTACAAACAGAAGTGGGGATTGATGTCTCTAGTAGATTGGTGCCTACAAATTAATAAAATAAGTTTTTGTGGTTTTCTCCTGAAAGGGTTTCCACGTTAAATATTGTGTCTTCTAGTTGTTATATTTATGTTATTGCTTCATTATGGTTTAAGAATGTTAAAAAGAAAAAGATATCCTGACACTGATTCACTCCTTCACTCTCAGTATAAGTGTGTGCTCAACTAAAAGGACAAAGAATGCTTGGCCTTCCCATAATCCACCCACTCTCCTATATCTTCTTATAACTTAACTCTCAAAGGGATTTTTCTTTTGTTGGCCAAGAGAGCCATGAGTTGCTTTGTAACTAGAGATTGTCAAAATGAAAACTAAGCAACCATTCAAAGCTAGTTTTCTCATTTGGGTTTCCAAGGTAAAATCTCTTTGTATTCAATATGATTTTTTTTTCTATTATTGTGGATTTATGTTATATGAGTGCATAGATCTAAATTTAACTCCATTTGTTATTAATAGTGTGAAATATGATAGATTGTCCACATTAAAATGAACTAATTTCTAAGTTTGTGGTTAATTACAACAACTAGCATATTTAGAGCATCCATTTTACTTCCTTAATTGAGATCTATGGTTGTTATAATTTCATTGTTACAATATTTTAGAAAAATTTATGTATTCTTCCCCTAAATAACAATAAATTGTAAATTATTAAGGTCGTACATAACAATTATTGAATTCAAACAAGCCATACAAAGAAATTGAACTTTTTCTTAAGACCAAATGCCCAAACAATATGCATGCAATGGTTTATGGAGTTTGGAGGCCATGTGCATCACTGTACAAGTCGCACACATTCCATTCTAGTAATGTGGTTAGCTCTTTTGGTTGTACATTGGGACGAGAGTTGAGATTATTTAATTAATCAAAGACAATATTAATGATCCAAGCATAAATCGGTGGCCACACACCTATTCCACTGGCTCAAAACAAGGGTTTCCATCTTGGCAATTTTTCTACGGTTTTTTGGGTCCCGAACTTCCAGGGTCGTTTTGAGGTCCTGAACGATGTTTTTTGGGCACACCAGAACCCAAAATATTTTCAAAGGAATAGTTTGGGTCAAATGGAATATGTACTCCTCACATAGACCTTTCAAACGAGCTATCATGCGCCCTAAATGGAGATCGTATGCAAAAATGACGCCTTAGGGAATTTGACATACCAACTACCCCCATCGAGGCCCGCAAACCTTTTGGTGTTTCATCTTCTAGGGTTAGGGTTTTGAATTTTATTTATGTTAAAAATGCCTCTAGAGCCCCATTGTAAAGATCATCATCTGCTTACGAATGAGCATATCCATCACATCTCTTCGCAAAGATAAGCTTCCATAATTCTAG